>JABUQX010020428.1:32500-37067 GCA_015478945.1 Trachelipus rathkii | reverse complement strand
TTTACGTTATATACCTTTGTTTCCTAACCGAGATTGAGTGAAGCCTAACGTGAGTTGGTTTCAAGGTGGTTAAGTTATTCTCTCGGGGGCCAAGTTTCCGTCAGTGCGCGAGCGCGCGCACACATACACACACCCCCCTTAAAAAAATTTAAAAAAAAATCTTAGAAGATTGAAACTCAGAGAAAGGTTGAAGGAGCGGAGTTGGAGTCGGATTCGGAGACGGGAGTTCGGAGTCGAATTCGTTTCGGAGTCCAGGACCCCACGGGAGGGGGTCCCTTCCTGAAAAAAAGAAGAAGAAGAAATGCATGGAAGGCAAAACATGGAGAGGAAAGAAGAAAGAAAGGAAGTTGGTAGAATTGGGAAGGAGAAGGAAGAGAATGAAGAATGAGGAGTCTGAGGAGGTAGGCACAGACACCGGTGCTGGAGCCGGTGCGGTGCCGAGTTAATAAACAGTCGTATAACAACAATGTTGGTGTCTTTATATATGTTATCGAGTCTGTAGATTTCGAAAATTAATGGTTTCAGAACATCAAGAAAAAATAAATAAAATAATAAATAAAATTCTTATTCTTTTTATGTTTATAACTGACAAATTTACGTTTTTAATTACCCTAAAGCAGTAAATTCAGCAAAATCAAACCACTATCCAACCCCCCTCCTGACCATCTGTGATATTGATCTATTGATTAGGTCAAATTTTTACTAAAATTGTAACGTTTTACTACCCTAAAGCAGTAAATCCATAAATCAGTAAATCAAACAGCCATCCAACCACCCTCCTTTCCAGTTGTGATCTATTGATCTATTGATTCAAAGTAAACTTCGAATATCATTTTGGATTATAAAAACTAACATAAAAACAAATTCTTTACACTAATCAGCGAATATATGCTAACCGTAACAAAGTTTCACATTAATAAAGCATTACTTTAGCGATCATCATGAACTAAGAAAATACTGTACAAAGACAAACCTAACACCTTCAAGCACGAATAAAACTGTAAACGTGAACAAAGTTCACACTTAACATCAGGGAAGTAACTAACATTAGCATACAAAAACGTAACCTATTCACACTTTTTCTAACATATCACTGATATTTTTACATTAGCATAGTAACATTTAAACAAAAATTTACCACAACCATGTGTAATTATCATAAACTGATCATTGAATATACTCTAACGTAACAAGTTTTCACATTAACTTATAAAGATTACTTAGCATCATCTGAACTAGGAAAATAATGTACAGCGACAAACCTGACACACCTTAAAGCAGGAACAAGCAGTCAACATTAACAAAGTTCCTCACTTAACAACAGTAAGTAACTAACATTACATCCAAAACGTAACCTAGTCACACTTTTTTTTTTTCAAGCATATCTCTAACATATCAACTAAGAATAAATGACATACACACAAACACACACACACACACACACACACACACACACACACACACACACAACACACACACACACACACACACACAACACACAACACACACACACACACACACACAAAACATAAATTTTTACTTTATAAAAAAGAAAAGTATAAAATATTTTAGTAAAAACAAAAAGTTTTAAAGAAATATAAATTAAAATTAAAAAAAAAATAAAAAAATTTTTTTAAAAAAATTAAAATAAATAAATAAAAAAAGTATAAATGTAAAATAAAGTTAGAAAATTAAAAAATTAAAAAAATTAAAAAATTAAAAAATTAAAAAAAAAAAAAAAAATTAAACACAAAGTATAAATGCAAAATAAAACTTACCAAAAAAAAAAATAAAGTTAGAAAAATAAATTTAAATAAAAAAATAAAAAAAAAATAATAGAAAAAATAAACAAATAAAAAAAAAAAAACAAATAAAAAATAAAAAATAAAAAAATAAAGTTAGAAAAATAAATTTAAAAATAAAAAAATAAAAAATAAAAATTAAAATAATAAAATTAAACACAAAGTATAAATGTAAAATAAAAACTTATAAAAAACTTAGAAAAAAAAATTATATTAGTTAACGTTTATAAAAAGAAAATGAGATTTGAAAATATAAATGTTAGTCTTCAACATTTAGAAAAAAAAACGGTTTATCTTTGCACAGATGCAATGCAATTGACGATTATGTACATGTATAGACAGAATCAGTTAGGTGAAACAGTAGTGTAATGATTAAGAAATAAATGACACACAACTCACACATACACAAACACACACACACACATACACACACACATACACACACACACACACACACACCTACACACACACACACACATAGGAATATATGCTAACGTAACAAAGTTTTCACTTAATTAAAGCTAACATAAGCATCAACATGAATTAAAAATACACCTTTTCTAACATAATCACTGATATTTGTACATTAACATTAGTAACATTTAACAAAAATTTTTCACAACCTTGTGTAATTATCATACTGATCATTGAATATACTCTAACGTAACAAAGTTTTTCAATTATAAAGATTACTTAGCATCAATCTGAACTAAGAAAATAATGTACAGCGACAAACCTGACACACCTAAACATGAATAGCAGTCAACATTAACAAAATTTTCCTTCACTTACCAACAGTAAGTAACTAACATTACATCCAAAACGTAACCTAGTCACATTTTTTTTTTCAAGCTATATCTCTAACATTTCAACTAAGAATAAATGACATACACACACGCACGCACCAACACACACACACACACACACACACACACAACACCACACACACACACACACACACACAACAACACACACACACACACACACACACACCACACACACACACACACAACACACACAAACATGTAAAAATTTTTACGTTATAAACATGAAAAAGAATAAAATTTTTAGTAAAAAAAAAAAGTTTTTTAAAGAAATAAAATTAAAATTAAAAAAAAAATAAAAAAATTTTTTTTTAAAAAATTAAAAATAAATAAATTAAACAAAGTATAAATGTAAAATAAAAAGAAAATTAAATAAATTAAAAAAAAAATAAAATAAATTAAAAAAGTAAAATACAAAAAAATCATCACGAACTACAAAAGGAAAAATAAAACTTACCAAAAAAAAAATAAAGGTGGTAAATAAGACTGAAATAAAAAAAGTAAAAAAAAAAATAATGAAAAAAATAACAAAAAAAAAAAATAACAATAAAAAATAAAAAAATAAAAAAATAAAGTTAGAAAAATAAATTTTAAAATAAAAAAATAAAAATTAAAATTAAAATAATAAACTTAAACACAAAGTATTATAAATGTAAAAATAAAAACTTATAAAAAAATTTGATAAAAAAAAAAACCATCAGTCAACAATAGATAAAGAAAATGAGATTGGAAATTATAATTTTACTCTTTATCATTGAGAACAAACGGTTTATCTTTGCAAGATGCAAACGCAATTGACGATATGTACATGTTAAAACAGAATCATTTATGTGAACCAGTTGTGTATGATCTAAGAATAAATGGACACACTCAACACATACACAAACACGACACACACACACACATACACACACACAACACACACACACACACACACACACACACACACACAACATACACACATACACACACACATACACACACATAAAATAGCTGGCGAACGTATATGAAAAAAGTTTTCACATAATAAAAGCTAACATTAGCATCACCTGAAACTAAAAATATAATGTACAACAACAAACTAACACAACTTAAGTATGATTATAAACTGTTAACATTAACAAAGTCCACACTTGACAACAGCAAGGTAACTAACATAGGATACAAAAACGTAACCTATTTTACCAAGTTTTCAAGCATATCTCTACAATATCAATGTTAATTTTACATGAACATAGTAATATTTAACAAGATTTATTCTTAATTGACACTATCTTCATCAAAGTGTCACTCGTTTCGAGTAAAACATTTGACATATGAATAAACGTAGACATTAGCAAAAGTCTAGGGCAAACCTAAAATTACTCATTATTTATTTATTATATTTTTTCTTGATTGGTTCTGAAACCATTATTTCCGAAATCTACAGACCCGATAACATATAAAAGGACACCAACATTGTTGTTATTCGACTGTTTATTTAACTCGCACCGCACGGCTCCAGCACCGGTGTCTGTGCCTACTCCTCAGACTACCTCATTCTTCATTCTTCTTTCTTCCTGCCTTTCCTCATTCTCCTTCCTCATTCTTTCCTTTCTTCTTCTTTCCTCCTCCTCTGTTTTTGCATTCCATGCATTTCTTCTTCTTTTTTTTCAGGAAGGACCCCCCTCCGGTGGGTCCCTGGACTCCGAAACCGAATTCCGACTCCACTCCGTCTCCTATCCGACTCCAAAACTCCGTAGCCGACTCGTCTCTTCAACCCTTTCTCTGAGGTTCAATCTGTCTACGATCAATTTTTAATTTTTTTAAAGGGGGGTGTGTGTATGTGTGCGCGCGCTCGCGCACTGACGTAATCTCGTCTCGACGAGATTACGTCATCACGCTCGACCCTAAACTCACGTTAGGCTTAACTCAATCTCGGGTTTGGAAAGCCAAAAGGGT
>JABUQX010020428.1:0-27500 GCA_015478945.1 Trachelipus rathkii | reverse complement strand
CTTTCTAGTTTTACATGGTTCTTTCCTAGTTTTCCATAGTTTTTCCTTAGTCTTTCTTAGCTCTAAAATCTATATTTGTGTCAAAAAAAAATTCGAAATTATTTGCTCGTTTATGTCTTCCACTCAACTCAGATCATTTATGCCACAGAGAATAATTAGAATCAATTAGATATTTTTTTTCTGATAAAAACAATAAGAAAATTACTTTTATCGAGTAATAATGAAAAATCGTCATTACATTGTTTTTATACTTAAAATTTTGAGTTTAAAAATTTTCTCAACACCTAAAGAGAAGAAAATAAAGGATATATTTACTGAATAATTTAGTTATCCCTAAAACTTTTAATGAATTTCATATAAATAATTTACTTTTCTTAATATTTTTAAATCTACCTTTTAATTTTCAATTATCATTTCAAATTTAATCTAATTTCGAAATTTGGCAGAAATAGGAAAAACTTTTAGAGAAAACACTCGATCATCTCAATATATAACAGGAAAAATAAAAATAAAAATAAAAATAAAAATAATAATAATAATAATAATAATAATAATAATAATAATAATAATAATAATAATAATAATAATAATAATAATAATAATAATAATAATAATAATAATAATAATAATAATAATAATAATAATAATAATAATAATAATAAATAATAATAATAATATTAAACACCTAATATTATATATATATATATAATTTACCCTTCTTATATTAATATATATTATATATATATATATAACATATATAGTATGTATATATATATATATATATACTGCTAACTACTGCTTTCTTTATATAATTTATATATATATATATACATATATATATATATATATATTCCGTCCTTACTGTCAGGGTTGACACTGATTAAATCAACTTGATTTAATCAGTTGATTAAATCAATTGTTTATGAAAAAATCATGATTTTTAAATTTTTGACTTTTTTGGTTTTTTTAGGCCAAATTTTTTTCTAATTTAATAATTATTCCTAGTTATCATCTGATAATGATAAGTATATTTCATCTATATAATAAGGAAATTCATCAATGTAGTTTCAAATCATTTTGAATAAAGAAATAAATAAAATTAGATTACTCAGATATATAATTTAAATAACTTAATTAAACTAAATAATAATTATATTTACTAAACTTATTATTAATTAGGTAATAATTAGGATTATTTACTAATTTTATCAAAATAATAATTAAAAAGGCAATTTTAATTTTAATAGTAAAAAGTTCTTCACCTAGGTTACTCAAATAAAAGTTTTAACTATGATATGAATGGGGATTGGCTTGAGTCTGTGGACCAAGAAAAAGATTTACGTGTGATTATAAGCAGTAATTTGAAAGTAGCTAATCAGTGTTTGGAAGCAAGGAATAAAGCTAATAAGATGCTGGGCATAATAAATCGCAATGTTGTTTACAAGAGCAAGGAAGTTATAAGTAAACTTTATAATAGCTATGTTAGGCCAGTATTAGAGTATTGTGCACAAGTTTGAGCCCCTTATTTAAAGAAAGACTTAGATATGCTAGAGAGAGTGCAACGTAGAGCAACAAGGATGATTTCTGGGTTTGAGGGTAAGAGCTATGAGGAGAGGCTGAAGGAGTTAGGAATGTTTTCTGTAGAAAGGCGATTTCTCAGAGGGGACATGATACAAGTCTACAAAATATTTACATCTATTGATAATACAGAGATCAATAAATTCTTCATAGTAGAGCACATTTTAAATGAATGAGTCACAGAAGATTTTACTCTTCATCAGCGGGATTCGAACACTGGACCTCCGCGTTGCTGAGGTAACAGTAACCGGCGCTTTATCCACTAAGCCATCCACGTCCCCAAAAAAGAACGCTTCAAACGTAGTTTTTAAAGCACCCGGTTTTCTCATCCCAAACAAGGGGGCATAATAAGAAAATTAAGAAGAAAACATGCCATCTTGATATAAGAAAGCATTCTTTCAGTAATAGGGTTGTTAAATTTTGGAATGGTTTGCCACAGGAGGTTGTTGAGTGTGACTCGGTTGCAGCATTTAAGAAAGGGATGGATAGGTATATGGATGGGTTGGGTATCATATAGTATATTTAGACGAAGCCAAATTGGCAGGTTTTTAGTTACAGTAGTTATTAATGTTAGACTGCATGTGTGACCATAACTTAGTTATTAAGGTATGTGGATGGTTTGCGTATCATATATCAATTTTTTTATTTTGGACTAAGCCAAATTGGTGGAATTTTAGTTACAGCAATTTGACAAGCCCTAGGGTGCTTTGTGGATTTGCATAGGAGACATGTTCGGTTGGTAGGTTGACGGGACAGTCTCTCGATAGGTCCATGTGGCTTCTTACTGTCTCTATATTTCTAATTTTAATATTCTAATTGTAAAATTAAATCAATTGATTTTTATGAAAAAATCATGATTTTTTTTTTTTGATTTTTAGGCAATTTTTTTCTAAATTAATAATTATTCCTAGTTATCACCTGATAATGATAAGTATATTTCATCTATATAATAAGCAAATTCATCAATGTAGTTTCAAATCATTTTCAATAAAGAAATAAATAAAATTAGATTACTCAGATATTTTACAGTATATATATATATATATATATATATATATATATAAATATATATAATTAATATATATATATATATATATATATATATATATATATATATATATATATATATATATATATATATAAGTATATATATATATAATTTAAATAACTTAATTAAACTAAATAATAATTATATACTAAACTTACTTATTATTAATTACTTAATAATTAGGATTATTTACTAATTTTTCAAAATAATAATTAAAAAGGCAATTTGTGCCTATAAAAATCAAAAATATCAAAACAATCAAATAAATAAAAAAAATTATTGATTTTTTGATTTTTTTGATTTTTTTTAAAAATATCAAAGAAATCACCAACCCTGCTTACTGTATATCAGCTTATATAATATAATTGAGGCCAAATTAATAATAATAATAATAATAATAATAATAATAATAATAATAATAATAATAATAATAATAATAATAATAATAATAATAATAATAATAATAATAATAATAAACCTGAAAAGGATTCAGTCCGAACACTTTCATTATAATTTTTCATAAAATATTTTTTATATATTTGTAATGAATAATAAACGTTGGTGCTTATCATATTTCTACCTGTGCCAAAGTTAGTTGTTATACATGTGTTTCAAGTCATTTTGTGTAATGTTTTTTTTTTTGTGTGTGTGTGACGAATTTTATCCTACGAATGGGAAAAGTTGACGCAGTTGACAAAATCTTTCAAAAGATTGAAAGGTGTGAAGCACATAAAATGAATGCTTCCTTTCCTTTTTTCAATCAAAATTGTTGTTCCATTTTCTTTGAAATCAGTTTTCACTTTGTTGATTTTTCTGCTCGTTTAAAGTCAATTTTCTTTACGTAAATTTTCGTTCAGTTTATTGTTTATTTCATAATGTTTTTTTTTTCTCTCTCTCAGACTTAATTACGCTTCATTGAACAAATTCTTTAATAAAACTTTTTTTTTAATTTTTTTTTTAATTAGTTTATTTCTAAACATCGCACAATTTTAATAATTCCCATCATTTCCCCGTTTTTAGGATTTTTTTTTTCGTTCTCAAACACACTTTTAATATATTTTCCACTTGACTCTATTTCTAGAAAGGGAATTTTATAGAGTCAAACAAATGGGATTCTTCTCATTCATTTCATTATTGACGGTGATTTAGCATTGTTATGGAAACGCATTTCATCATACTATTATTATTGAATAAATTGGATCTTGTTGTCTGAGACAAAGCACACGTCAATGCATCAATATATGCAGTATATATATATATATATATATATATATATATATATATATATATATATATATATATATATATATATAGTATAACCCATACTCTTCTTCTCTTCAACCAATATGTAATATAATAATAATATGTAACAATAACAATATATGGCACCTTATATATAACATTAATAATAATAATAATATATATATAGCAATAATAATAGCATATATATATGCCAGCAATATTAATAACTCTTATAACAGTAATATATGCTATAATATGTATGTATATATAATATGAACCAATATAATAACAATAATAATATATATATATATATTCTAATAATAATATATATAATATATATATATATATATATAATTCATCAAAGGGTGCTTGCGGTCCATTACAATAACCACCTAATGTGTTTCTGGGGTACAGCAAATTATAACTAGGTCAAACAACATCAATATATCCATAACTATTGTTGTGAAAAAATTAATGATAAAAATGTTATAAAACCTTTCCCCGTGTCAAGTATATTAATATCTACATATCCGTTAGACAATGTACGATGCATTATACCTTTGAACTATTCCTCTATCTCAAAGAAAGCAACATTTTCAGGCTACATACTTCAAATCTCTGAGAGAATTCAATATTTACTATATAATTCATACCAGTGTGGATAATATGTTCTTACTGAAACCTAAGATTATCCTTGCATATTACCATGTAGCCCAGTATGAGATGTCCCAGAATAATTCTATGGAATCTAGTACAAAATTATCCCAAGTTTAAAACTTTCCTAAGATACTTTCTTTCTATGGAAAGTAGCTCAATGGTACATTATATGGTACAGTAATGGTATATATATATATATATATATATATATATATATATATATATATATATATTTATATACTCCTTATATATCTCTTTCTCTTTATATATATATATATATATATATATATATATATATAGTAATATATATACGTACGGAATCTGAGATCGACCACCTTTTTCTCAAAAAGTATAAGAGATATAGGTCTGAAACTTGGAATATAATCTATGTATGGGATAAGCTCGAATCCGTGTAAATTTCAAGTCTGTAGGATGTATATAGAGGGGGGTCACCCCCGAGAGCGTAGCCGCTACGCCCGCGTTTATACCCTTTTGGCTTTCCAAACCCGAGATTGAGTTAAGCCTAACGAGAGTTAGGCTCGAGCGTGATGACGTAATCTCGTCGGAGACGAGACTACGTCAGCACTACATGGAATGCGATCGGGCGTGCGCTTACACGCCACACATTATTATTAGTATTAATACGTCGAGATTCGATTTCCGAAATCGGAATCTAGTCAACGATTCCTGTAAGGAATCGTTTTTACGCACTCCGACTTTGCCGTCCGCCGCGGTTGCTTCTTCGCATCCGGATCTGACTCCGACTTTGATTGCCCGCCTGCCTCAAGGAACTTATCGTATCGTGCTAAAATTTGGAGGGTGATTAGATGATGAGGTAACCTCATTGTATACGAAGTTACGTCCCCATGGGTCCCCCAAAGGGGGACCCCACCCCATAAAAAAATTAAATTGATCGTATAAAGCTGAAATTTGGTGAGAGGATTCAGAGTGTAATTTCTAGAAAGACTTGGTATTGGATTCTGAGGAGTTGGCTCCGGCACCGGTGCTGGAGCCGTTGCGGTGCCAAGTTAATAAACAGTCGTATAACAACAATGTTGGTGTCTTTATATATGTTATTGGGTCTGTAGATTTCGAAAATAATGGTTTCAGAACCATCAAGAAAAAAAATAAATAAATAAATAAATAAATAAAATTTCTTATTCTTTTTATGTTTATAACTTACAAATTTACGTTTTTACATACCCTAAATCAATAAATCAGTAAATCAAACCACCCAACCTACATATCTGTCCATCTGTGATCCATTGATCTATTGATCTATTGATCTATTGATCTATTGATTAAGGTCAAATTTTTACTAAAATTGTAACGTTTTACATACCCTAAATCAGTAAATCAGTAAATCAACCCACCCAACCTACATATCTGTCCATCTGTGATCCATTGATCTATTGATCTATTGATCTGTTGATTAAGGTCAAATTTTTACTAAAATTGTAACGTTTTACATACCCTAAATCAGTAAATCAGTAAATCAAACCACTATCCAGCCACCCTCCTGTCCATTCTTGATCTATTGATCTATTGATCTATTGATTCAAGTCACATTTCGACTATCATTTTGGATAAACATAACATAAAATCAAGTTCTTTATACAAAGATCATTCAATATATGTTGACGTAACAAAGTTTCACATTAATAAAGCTTACTCAGCATCATCTAAACTTTGAATATAACCCACAACGACAAACCTAACACATCTTAAACAGGAATAAACCGTTAACGTTAACAAAGTTTCACACTTAACAACAGTAAAGTAACTAACATAACATCCAAAAACGTAACTTATTCACACTTGGTCAAGCATGTCTCTAACATAACAATGTTAATTTTACATTAACATGGTAATATTTAACAAAAATTTACCATAACCTTGTATAATTATCATACAGACCAGTGAAAGTAGGCTAACGTAACAAAGTTTTCACATTAATAAAGCCAACGTAACATGGCTGGAACTAAGAATATAATATACAACAACAAACCTGACACATCTTAAGCAAGAATAAACTGCTAGCATTAACAAAGGTCCAAACTTATCCAACGAGTAAAGTAACTAACAAGACTCCCAAAAACATAATCCATTCGCACTTTATCGAACATATCTCCAACATGATATTTTAATATTAACATATTAATATTTAACAAAAAAAAAAAAATTAACAACGCCCGAACCAGCATAATACCTAATGGGTAAAGAACAAAAAAAGAAAAGTTTTTATTCCCTTTAAAGCTAAACTATGAACATAACATTACTTAACACAACAACCAGACGAATAAACAGCTATCATTAACAACTTAGTCAATAAAGTGAACATACGAGGGAAGTAAAACAAGTTTTCATTTTTATAACATATAATTTTCATTGAAAAGAGCGTTATATAAATACATAAAAACATATAAATACATAAAAAACATAAGTTTATTTTAAATATATTAATTCATCCTAATCAAAGAACATAGGATTCAAGTTGGGTAAGTTCTATATATCTCTAAGATTCAACACCCTTTGAAAGGATATAAGTATAAATGCCTTCAGCAGCACTAAACCATTTTTCAGCATATTTTGATTCAACAGCACTCATTCTCTCATACAAGAGAGAAGTAAATTCATCCAAGCTGATAGTTATTAAAGCATTCCTGTATACTGCATTATACGGGAAACCACATGTTTTGGTGTAAATATCATAGATTACGCCATGTGCTATAAGTATTAAGTCCTCAAGTATGTCAACATCGTTAAGATGCGATGTTAATTCGTTTTTAATTTTAAGCAATGCTGTAATATTTTCAGATGTTCGAACTGTGAAACCTATACACGTATGTCTGAAGGTCACACAATCGATGGGTTTCCAATAGTTGCGTACATCAAGGGTTTTAATATCGTCACACGACGAGAACACAACATCTATTCTATTAGAACCTCTCACGTTATCTTTCCAGTTAGATATTTCACTGCTAGTCGATATATCAGATGACACACATTTATCCTCTATCCATCCTGCTGCAATATTGATAATCTTGATGAACTCTTCAACACAAATGAATAAGGGTCTATTATTTGAACTCCTGGATGGAATACAAGCAATGTATCGGTATCCATCCGGTTGACGATTAAATATAAATGACACATCGTTGGGAATAACGAAGCTCTTCGTGAAGATATCAACAACAGGTGTAGAGATGCGAGGAGATGTCATCGTACCAGCACAGCGAAAAATATCCTACTGAAGAAAATAGAGTGTATAAACAATCCTTAAAGGTAATGAGATTCTTTCTTTCAACCAATCAGAAGAAAGTAAACAAGAATACGACGCACGAACGAACCATATCAGTTCAAAAGGGTATATATTCTCGTTAGACAACAACAACAACAACAACAACAACAATAACAATAAACAGGTTCACTATGGTAATATATGTATACAAAGGAGATCTATACAGCCAAATTGACATGAAATGAGCTTAGCCAAAACAAAAAAACAAAAACAAACAAAAAAATAAAAAATAATAATAATAATAATAATAATAATAATAATAATAATAATAATAATAATAATAATAATAATAATAATAATAATAATAATAATAATAATAATAATAATAATAATAATAATAATCAATGTTCATCACATACATATAGTTTTTATATAGCCTTAAGATCTAAAAACGCTAAATCTTTACACTGAAAACCAATCATTTTCGTCGTTATATCTAAGATATTTTTTCACTTCATCGATACCATCATGGAGTACATATGTTAAAAGTTCACGTTCAGACACTAAAATTTGTTTACTAGATAGATCAGTTAGGTAAGCACTTTCGGACCATTGTTTTCTAAATAGATAGACGAGTTTCTGTACATCTATAGAATTTAAGAAGCGTTCAATGATATTCTCAGAATCATCAACCAACGTTTTCTTGAATGCGTAATATTCCTGATACAACATGTAATGTGCAACAGTTACATAATTAGACAGCATTTCCGATTTCTTAGTTTGAGTTATTACCCTTCTACAAACCTCCGATAGATATTTTATCTGTTTTAATCCAGAAATATAGATTCTACGAGCTGTAGGTTTAAATAAGCCTGTGTCATTACACATCTTCCATACTCGAACCTCCATTCGGTGTGAAATTATATCCTTAGAAAAAGAGATAGTAAGATGACTGACTTTATGACATCCTCTTCTGCCAATAATCGTTTTCGGTGAGTCTACTAAAACTTCGGTAGAGTTAGAGTACACCTTAACCCATTCTGCAGCGTGACGACATATACAGAGTAGTTCATCTGTACTCATAAAAATATGCCTGTTACTGTGGTATACAGATTGATTAATACACGTGAAAAAATCAGAACCATCAGGGTTTCTTTTATATAAGATTGAAACCCCACACCCCGGGATCTTGATTACCCATTGGGTAATGTTTTGTATAGAGGTATATCTGTTAAGACGCAACATATTGCGCGCTTAGTGAAAATAGAACACTTTTTAAACGGAACACAACCTCCTAACGCTTTCAAGTCCACAACGATTATGACGTTAAAACAAGCCTCATGAGAAAAGATATTATAAAATTAAGGATACAAACACAAGCCTAACAGGAAGGCTAAACCTGTTTTTATTTTTATTTTTACAGGTGTACATTCACTTTTAGGCCTTACGCTCCGCTCGTTTTATGTTTGTATTTGTATTTCGTCGCTCGCGCATCAACATAATGTCATTCTTTACGATACATAACCAAACAATTTTCAGCGACGGGCCCCACTATTTGGAGATCAACCCAGAGAGATGTATGTATAATTTTCAGCAATGAGCCTCACTACAGGGAGATTATCCCTGAGAGAGGCGTGAAACCATCTTGGGGTTCCCCGAAGGAAGATTGCTAACGGTAGGGCACGGCCTAGGTCCTGTGCCCTTGTATCCGCTTGCACCGAGGCACCCAAAATGAACTTTGAGATATCTCCCAGTACTAGCTGCCATATCTGAGGTTGTCTTAACTAGTCAGTTCCCTTGCATGTATCGACGACCCGACCGCAGCCAGAAACGCTCTGAAAATAATGGCCATACGCTGAAGCTTTGCATCTTACACCTGGCAAAAAGCAAAAATGAAGCCCAGGCATTTCTGTTGAAGCTTTGTGTTAGCCTGCGCTTTCTCATGAAGGCTTCACAACGTCATAATCGTTATTGAACGCTGGTAGAAGATTCTCTTTCACTAAGCGCGCGATCTTGCCTATTTTTTATACAAGCGATACCCAATGAGTAATCCAGGTACGAGATTTCCAATCTTATAACGCAAAAGAGCACGATGGACGTTTTCGCGTGTATCAGCTCACTAACGGCTGGCGTTTGAGGCCAGTTTACCGCGCAAGAGTGATTGAAGATGTGCTCCAGCTTCTACCGGTTACAGTGACACCAGCATTGATGGCGGCAAAATGATATCGCCTATCTCTTTCTAGGATCACCAGAAATATTAATATTACGGAGAGCAAACCTACGGCTACGCAAATCTATTTCTGGTTGAGTAAAAATCTTATCAGGAGGATTTAATGAAGGTAAGCTAAGAGGCGATCGGAGAAATGCTGTCTGGCTTTGTTACATGTTGTATCGAAAGATATTGCGCATTCAGAAAAGCGTTGATTTGACTGAACTGCACCAGTGGTGAACGCTTCTTAAATTCATGGATGGCTTTCGTTTATCTGAAAACATTATTACCTAACGATCCATCTGGTAAAACAGGCGCACGGGTGATGCCCGAACCGGCATGAAGGCGCCCGCTGATATTGTCGATAGTGGTATGCGCGAAAAATGATTTGGTTTTTCGGTTTGTAGGCGACCACAAATCTTGAACATGTAAAGCACTATGTGATGGCGGTGATTGGCCAGCCAGCCAGTATTATTATTATTATGTGTAGTGTAATGTATTATTATTATTATTGGCCAGCCATATTATTATTACCTTTTATTTTTTGTTGTTTTTATTAAAAATAGTGCAGCCATGGGTTCAAAAAAGATTTGCTATCATATATTACCATAATTATTCTATTTGACCCATTGCGTTGTTGTTGTTGTTGTTGACGTTGTCCCCAACGAGAGTATATGCCCTTTTTGGCTGATGTCATATTCTTCTTCGATGTGGCGCTCGGCCACAGGGCCCAAACCTGCATTTTCTTCGGTAAGTCGCTGTGCTGGCCATCTCCACCTGTTGTTGATATCTTTGAAAACTGCGGCCCAACGATGTTGTCGCCCCGCCAATCGTCGGCCGGGTGGACACCGGCGCGACCCTCCGGGAGGACATTTAGCCAGACCCTGACCGACTGTGACCAGTTCATCAAAGATATCCATAAAAGTACAGAAGATGGTGGAAAGACTCAATGATGATGCCAGTGTGAGTGAGAAAATTTGGCTTAGTGTTGTGTTTGCTAGATCGTGGCTGTGTCGGCTTTGCTGATGCTGCACGGCAGTAACCGCGCATTGACGTGACCTTCCAGCGCCAAATTTCACATTCGAGCCCGTCTAATATTACGGCATTGCAAAGTAAAAACGCGCCGCATCTGCTTTATTGAAGGACTTTGTCGTGGCGGCGCTGTCTATGATATTTACCACGTAATGATTTCCGGCGCAATGCGACGCTATCGGCCACGTTGTTTACCTGCTGCTGGCATGAGAAGAATTAGTGATGTTGAATCAAATAACTGCTAGCCTGAAACATTTGCCTGCAGCTGAGGTGTTGGCTGGAAACAAGGCGCAACGAGCCTTGTTCTGATTAGGCGTAATTGTATGCCAAAAAATAGGCACCCTGTTTTTATGTGACATATGTTTTTATGTATTTATGCAACGATCTTTCAATGAAACCACTGTGTTATAAAATGAAGAAGCCACTTCCCTAAAACCATGTTCGCTTATTATTTAAGTTGTTAATGACTCCAGCTGTTTATTTAATCTGCGATTGTTGACAAAAACCCATCCCATGTTCAGCGTTTAACTACGAAGAGTAAAACGCGCGTCTTGCAGCATAAATTATTATCTTGGACATTCAGCAGGTATAACTAATTTTTTTTGACCAAATACTATGGTATGGCAAATTAACTAATATCGCTGTTGGGCGCGTTCGATAAAAAACTGCCCAGCGATATTTTTGAGCCTTATTGGCGCACGACCGATAGCCTTTGACCAGCATTTTGCTTGCTGACCGGTACGGCGCTAATATTCTTAGTTCCAGCATGTTGTTAACCCAGCTGTGGCTTTGATGCGTTCTTCGCTTTGGTACTATGCGTTATACAGGTTATGTTGACCACGATGCATACCATGTTAATGTAGAGATTAACATTGTGTGTTAAATGCGATTGAAGTGTGAGGTGGATTACAGGCACTGGGGGTATGTTGGACCCACTGCACGGTTAGAGTGAGGCTGATTGGCGCGTTAACGGACCCCGTCCCCGATGATTAGCGTGTGGGCCCTTGATAGAAGTTTTGGGTGATGCTGAGGTAACATTGTGAGAAAACTTTGTTACGATCCAGCATATGATGTATTTATAAAAAACTTGATTACCCTGTTATGTTTATCAAAAAATCGAGCTGGAAGCAGATCAGAAAATGGACAGGGAGGTGGCTGGATGGTATGTTTGTTACTGATGAGGCATGCGTTTGATTACAATTACAATAAGATGACATATCAACAGATCAATAATCAACATAGATCAACCAGATCAAATAGGTCAATGGATCACAGATGGACAGATATGTAGGTTGAGTGATTTATATTTAGTATGTTTACTGATTTGGGAGTGCTGCATAAACATGACAGCTGTAAAAACTGACCAGCCTCAGCATGAATCAGTAGATCAATAGATCAATAGATAATAGATCAATAGATCACAGATGGACAGATATGTAGGTTGGGTGGTTTGTTTACTGTTTAATGATTTAGTATCTTCAAGCAAAATAATATTTATTTATTCATTTTTCTTGATGAAGGTTCTGAAATGATGACACCATCTGAGGCTGTGTTGCTCTGCGCCCAGCATTGTTGACGTTTGCCCAGCGGCTGGCTCCGGCTTTTGGCTGGCTCCTCGGGAATCAATACCAGTGCAGGCCGCTACGGTGTACGCAAATTTCAGCGTCAGGCCGGCACTGCGAGGGTGGTCCCGGGAGGACGGCACTGGTTGCACGCTCTCTGTCACCCACCGAAGCACGGCTGGGGTGCTCCAAATCATTCGAACGCGCGGCAGTCGGAGTGCGTAAGCGATTTCGCCCACGGGAGTAATTTCAATTCGATTTCCTTCGAATCTCGGCCCATTATTAATATTGTGTGTGTACGTGCGCGCACCCTTCCGGCGTCGCCGACGAGGCATTATAAATCACAGGCAACTTCTCGTTGAGCACAGCCGTGCGGGCACGGAAGCCAAAAGGCGCTGGCCTGGCGTGGCTGGCTACGCTCTGTGACCCCTCGCATCCCTACGGGCCGCACGGGTCGGCATCCCATAGATTCCAGACATGCTAACGCATTACTGTCGCCTATGCGTAACAGCAGTAACAACCATAATAACTAATAATAACAACTAGTAATAACAGCAATAACCCAACAGCCAGCAGCTTAACAACTGCTATAACAGCTATATGCTCCAACCCAACCTTAACTAACTAACTAACTAACCTTAACCAACAATAATATATATATATATATATATATATATAGGGTCAATAGTAACAAAATTACAATCTATTTGGCGAAATAAGCAAAATTTATTTCATACATTTTTTTTTAAAAATCACAGATCATAATGTGAATTTTATTGCTCATTACTTTAATCATTACTTTATTATTACATTTTTATTACATTTCTTAAAATATTTTATTACATTTGATGGCATTTATTATTTCATCTTACAGTACACACAGATTCCTTTTTTTGCATACATCATAAAGTATGGGATCTTGAACGTAAACAAGAGGTGCCTCGCTCTCAAATGAATGTTATGTGAGTATTGGAGACTCAAAACTAATTCGTTGTAGTGCCTCCATCTTTCCAGCCACATCTGTTTTGTGAAGCTCCTTGCCTTCATCTGTTTTTAGTGCCTTATTCAATCCTCCTCTCTTTAAGACCCACGTCGGCGCCCACCTGATGGAATTGTGTCAGGCAAAGGATTAAGTGAGATTACTTTCATTTTGTTCCCCACCCCCCGCCTTAAAAAGTACCCTACCCGTGAGTGGTAGCAACGTGCAAAAAACATAATACGAAACAATAATGAATGGGACGCTGCAAAGAGTATAACAAATCAATGGGACAAATGGGACAGTGGAACGCAAAAAAGTATTATAATTATTTTCTTATTAGAATATAAACAGTTGAAGCTACTTCTTTAAGCTTGACATGTCTTATCGCATTTAAAAATTTGTTATGAATTATTTATTGTCTGTTGGAACATTTTATGTAATGTAGTGTACTAGATCAGGGGTTGCCAAAGTGGGTGCCGCGGCACCCTGGGGTGCCACCAGCATGTGTCAGGGGTGCCGGAACATTTTTTCAATTTTCACTAAAATTTTGGAGTTAAGCAGTAGTAGTTGTGCTTAGCATACGGGACCGTCAATATTATGCATGAAGGAATAGAGTTATAGGTCTGAAACTTGGAATATAATGTATGTATGGGATAAGCTCGAATCCGTGTAAATTTCAAGTCTGTAGGATGTATATAGAGGGGGGTCACCCCCGAGGGTGGACGCCGATATTGCGCTTACGCCCTTGTGGCAGCTTCTGAGCGACCGAAATTAAGCCTAACGAGAGTTAGGCTCGGAAGCGTGATGACGTAATCTCGTCGCAGACGAGATTACGATCAGCTACCGCGAAAGAGCTTGCGCTTGCATACACATACACAAACACATTATTATTATTATTATTACGTCAAGTGTTTCCGAAGGGAAGCACTTCTGAGGTGTTTTTAAACCCTTTGCGCCAGCTTCAGCGAAACGTGTGCGCACTCCACTGCTGCTGCGCGGTCCGCACCAGGTACTGTTACTTGGCGAGCCCGATAACTATCTATGTGTGTTGGCGTTATCGTATCGTGATAAAATTTGGAGTGGTGTTAGATGGGGAGGTACCCTGGTCGTAGCCGATGTTACATCCCACTGGGGTCCCGAAGGAAGGACCCCACCCCAAAAAATTAAATTGTTCGTATAAAGCGGAAATTTGGTGAGAGGATTCAGAGTTGAGTTTTCTAGAAGTAGACTTGGTATAGGAATCTGATGAGTTAGTTCGGCACCGGTGCTGGAACCACTGCGGTGCCGAGAATTAATAAACAGTCGTATAACAACAATACCAGTGTGCTTATATATGTTATTGGATCTGTAGATTTCGAAAATAATGGTTTCAGAACCATCAAGAAAAAAAATTTCTTACACTTTTTATGTTTATAACTTACAAATTTACGTTTTTATACCCTAAAGCAGTAAATCACAAAATCAAACCACTATCCATCCCTCCTGTCAGTCGTGATCCTATTGATCTTTGGATTAAGGTCAAATTTTTACTAAAATTTTCATGTTTTACATACCCTAAAGCAGTAAATCACTAAATCAAGCTGCCCAACCTCCCTCTTGACCATCTGTGATCTATTGATCTATTGATTAAGGTCAAATTTTTACTAAAATTTTCATGTTTTACATACCCTAAAGCAGTAAATCACTAAATCAAACTACTATCCAACCTCCCTCCTGACCATCTGTGATCTATTGATCTATTGATTAAGGTCAAATTTTTACTAAATTGTAACGTTTTACATACCCTAAAGCAGTAAATCACTAAATCAAAACACTATCCAACCTCCCTCTTGACCATCTGTGATCTATTGATCTATTGATTAAGGTCAAATTTTTTACTAAAATTTTCATATTTTACATACCCTAAAGCAGTAAATCACTAAATCAAACTACTATCCAACCTCCCTCCTGATCATCTGTGATCTATTGATCTATTGATTAAGGTCCAAAAATTTTTACTAAAATTGTAACGTTTTACATACCCTAAAACAGTAAATCACTAAATCAAACCACTATCCAACCTCCCTCTTGACCATCTGTGATCTATTGATCTATTGATTAAGGTCAAATTTTTACTAAAATTGTAACGTTTTACATACCCTAAATCAGTAAATCACTAAATCAAACCACCATCCAGCCAGCATCCGGTCACCCTCATGACCATTCTTGATCTATTGATCTATTGATTCAAGTCACATTTCGAGTATCATTTTGGATAAACATAACATAAAATCAAGTTCTTTATACAAAGATCAATCAATATATGTTAACGTAACAAAGTTTTCACATTAATAAAGCTTACTCAGCATCATCTAAACTATGAATATAACCCACAACGACAAACCTAACACATCTTAAACAGGAATAAACCGTTAACGTTAACAAAGTTTCACACTTAACAACAGTAAAGTAACTAACATAACATCCAAAAAACGTAACTTATTCACACTTGGTCAAGCATGTCTCTAACATAAAAATGTTAATTTTACATTAACCTGGTAATATTTAACAAAAATTTATCACAACATTGGTTAACTATCATACTGATCAACGAATATACTCTAACATAATAAGTTCCCACATCAATAAAGCTAACATGGGTGTAACATGAACTAAGAAAATAATGTACAAAGACAAACCTAACACAACTTACACAGGAATAAACTGTTAACATTAACAAAGTTCCACACTTAACACCACTAAAGTAACTAACACTGCACGCAAAACGTAACCTATTCTTACTTTTTCAAGCATATCTCTAACATATTATCGTTAACCTTACACTGACACAGTAACATTTAGCAAAAATTTATCACAACATTGGTTAATTATCATACTGATCAACGAATATACTCTAACATAATAAGGTTTCCACATCAATAAAACTAACATGGCGTAACATGAACTAAGAAAATAATGTACAAAGACAAACCTAACACATCTTAAACAGGAATAAACGGTCAACGTTAACAAAGTTTCATACTTAACAACAGTAAAGTAACTAACATAACATTCAAAAACGTAACTTATTCACACTTGCTCAAGCATGTCTCTAACATAACAATGTTAATTTTACATTAAAATATCATAATCCCCAGCAAATAGATGCAAACATAACAAAGTTTTATCCAAACATAACATAAAAATAACAAAGTTTTATCCAAACATAACATAAAAATAAGTTCTTTGAATAAAATATCATAGTAAAGTGTAATAGTTTACAATTTAAAGCAGTAAATCATTGTAAATCAAACCACCCATCCCTGCATGCCCCTCCCTACCCATCCTGTCCATGTCCTTGATCTTTCGATCTAATGATTTACGTCACATTTCGAGAATCATTTCGGATAAAAACCTTGCTTTCAAAAATAGTTCTTTATATACTAAACAGCGAATATATGCTAACGTAACATTGTTTTCACATTAATAAAGCTAACATAGCGTCATATAAACTAAGAAAATAATGTATAACGACAAACTTAACACAACTTACGCGCTAATAAACAGTTAACATTAACAAAGTTCCACACTTAACACCAGTAAAGTAACTAGCATTGCATACAAAACGTAACCTATTCATACTTTTTCCAAGCATATCTCTAACATATTAACGTTAATCTTTACATTGACACATTAATATTTAACAAAAGTTTATCATAACCATGTCTAATTATCATACAGACTGACGAATAACTGTAAACATAACAAAGTTTTATCCTAAACATAACATAAAAATAAGTTCTTTGAATAAAATATCATGGTAAAGTGTACTACTTTACCGAATTTAAAGCAGTAAATCAGTAAATCAGTAAATCAAACCACCCGTCCCCGCTCCGCCCCATCCTACCCATCCTGTTCATGGCCTTTTGATCTATTGATCTATTGATTAATGTCATATTTCGAGTATCATTTCGACTAAACATAACACAAAAAATAAGTTTTTTATATACTAACCATCGAATATATGCTAACGTAACAGAGTTTTTACATTAATAAATCTAACATAACATAACCTGAACTAAGAATATAATGTACAACGACAAAACTAACACACCATACGTACTAATAAACTACTAACATTAACAAAGTTCCGCACTTAACAACGGTAAAGTACCTAACACTTCGTACAAAACGTAACCTATTCCCACTCTTTTTCAAAGCATATCTCTAACATATCATTGTTAATTTTACATTAACATCGTAATATTTAACAAAAAATTTAGTATAACCCTGTCTAATCATCATACTGACAACGAATATAATGCTAACGTTCCGAATTTTTAACATCAACTTCGTAATATTTTAACAAAAATTCATCATAACCTCGTTTAAATATCATAATCCCCAACGAATAATGGCAAAGACAACAAAGTTTTAACTAACCATAACATAAAAATAACAAAATTTTATCCTGACATAGCATAAAAATAAGTTCTTTGAATAAAATATCACAGTAAAGGTCTATAGTTTACTGATTTTAAAGCAGTAAAAAATCAGTAAATCAAACCAACCAACCTACACAGTCCCCTACCCATCTATTCGCCTATGATCTATTGAACTGTTGATCTAAGTTATATTTCGAGTATATGCATTTTGGATAAACATAACATAAAAATAAGTTCTTTATATACACGAAAGCCTACAGAAGATATACGCAACAAAGTTTTAGCGTCAATAAAGCTAACATATCATAACCTGAACTAAGAATATAATGTACAAATGCAAACCTAACATACCTCGCGTATGAATAATCCGTTAACATCCTGAAAATTCCCTACTTATCAAAGGTAAAGTAGCTAACAGATCATACAATACTCGACATGTTCCCACTTTTCCAGCATTTCAGCAACAGGTAAAGACGTATTATCTAACAAATTCCCTTAAAAAAGTGACCAATCTATCAAAGATACCAGCATCTTGAACTATGAATTGACACTATCTTCATCAAAGTGTCACTCGTCTCGAGTATAACATCATTTGAACTATGAATAAGCGTAGACATTAGCAAAATTCTCGGGCAAACCTAACATTACTCAACAAAATCTTAACATAGCCTCACGTTTCTAACATATCATCGCCAGTTAACACAGTAATATCTTACAAAACTCATCATTTCTCCAACAAATCAGTGTTAATTTCACACAGTCATAGTAATATTTAACATAACGTACCTAACTTACGAATAAACAGCTTTCATTAACCAAGAGTATCTAAAGCAACACATCACATCCCGAGAGAAAACCCAATGGGATGCGCCCCTTGAAAGGTTGTGAATCCTGAGATGTGTGTCTTTGATGGGGGTTAAAGAGCGGAGTTTTTACCCCTCCGAGGGAGGTAAAGGTCTCAGCCCCTTCCGGGCTGGGGACCTAAAACCCGCACTCGAGGGTGATCTTCGCACCCAGGGTTACAGCCATGTTTCGCTCTCGGAGATTTAGACCTGCGGTTTAAGTTAAACCCATGTTAAATATTTGCATGACTGTTGTGATGGCCTTTGCATTTGTTTGTGGTTTGTAAAGACCATTACTGGCGATTGCTGGTGGGCACGTTCCCAGTATCCATTTGCACCAGATTTGCTTTATCATAATTCCAAATGAGGCTGCTCAGCGAGCGACGCGACGAAGGCGTGGTTCAGTATCTTTTGACCAGGCCCGGCCTCTTTTAGAAATTTGACGGATAATATCACACCCTGACGAAAATGCTGTGAACCTTATCGTGGCCCAGCTTTGCATCTTTGATAAATTTTCAGATGTTAGCAGTTATTCATACGCGGCGTATCGACCAGGCTTCATTTGCGGCTTACATTATGTGCCCAGTTCGGTGCTATTTGTTGCCGTAACATTCGTAGGTCGAAACGCACGCTGTTATGTTTCCAAGAAATGATACTCGAGGCAGCAGATCAGCTGGTTCAGCCCAGATCGCAGGCAGTGAGTTGGTAGAGACTGAGATTGGCCCATTTGTTTGCTGCCTTAAATCGGTAGGCTAGACTTGCGCCAGCGATATTCAGGCTTTTGTATGTCGGAGATGATAACATGTTATGATTAGTTAACTGTTGTCGTTGGGGCGGTCCCATGATATTTAAACGGGTTATGACCAATTTTGTTAAATATTGCAGTGATATTAAAAAGTCGATTGCCGACATTCGTATGATGATTAGGCTACGAGACGCAAATTTTGTTAAGCCCGCATTGTTAATAGGCCCAGAAGGTATGCGAAAAAAGTGACTGGGAGGCAATGTTGGAAATACTTACCGATGATTATGTGTGAGTTTAATGGCGACATGTATTGGCTGATAGATTGCACATTATTCTTAGTTCAGGCACCCGCTGTTATGTTGGAGTAACCAAAAGAAATATTACGAACGCTATCTATATTCGATAATTGCAAAAACCTTTGGCCTGTTATGTTTAGTGATAATATGACATTAATCAATAGATCAATAGAAAGGCAGAAAATGAAGAAATAGTGCTGTTTACTTTGATTACTGATTTACTAACACCCGGCAAAGCTACGCTTTACCATTTGTTCAGAGGCTGGCCTGTTATGTTTAGGATGGCTTTGTTCATGTTACAGTTATTCATCGATCTGTATGACTAACTAGACATGGATTTATGATAGCTTTGTTAAATGATGCAGGTAGCACGTCAGCGTTGGGCATAACGAAATTACGTTTTGGCGTGTGATTACGGCCGTTGAAGTGTGGAGACGCTGTTAACTGTTCATTCGCGCGTATGTTAAGACTGTCGTTCTGTCTATTACTAACTTTGGACCTGCTGTTTTTGCTGTATTGCTTCATTAATATTGAAAACTGTTACGACCAGCATGTCGCTGTTTGTAAAAGAGGCTTTCATTTTTGGTGTATGTTTGTAGAAATGACTGCTCGAAATCTGGGCACGTGTAGATCATCAAGACATGGTTGAGATGTGTAAGGAGAACCGAAGTTACGATTTGCTAAGTCGATGAAGCTGGCTGCACTTACCAGATATTTATTCAAAGAAGGCTTTTTTTTGTTTGAATAAAAAATGGGTATCGATAAACACTTTATTACTGTTTGCATATTGCTGGGGTATGATATTTTAATGTATTATATTAGAAGTATGCAGTGAATAAGACGTTTTAATGTTAGGTGGTGCACTGACCGAAATGAGCTGGCGTTGACCGTTTATTCCCTGTTTAAATGGTGGAGCTGTCTTTTTAACTATTTTCCTTCATGATGTATTGTGAAAGCGGCCGAGCCCAGGCCTTGACTAGACCGATCGGCTGTTGCTCCAATGTTGTGACAAATTGCGTGTTGCATGATCGTGGCAGATTGGCGACTGTATTACAGTAGCTGAAAGGCAGGACTCAGCCATTCAGATTAGTGCACACAAAGTGTTAGTGAGTTTGTTGTGACCAGCAGTTTATTCTGGCAGGCCCATGTTAGGCTATTCTTTGTGATACTTTTCTTTGCTTCTGTTACATATTGTATTGATGTGAAACATTATGTTAGAGTATAGACGATCAGTATGATAATTAACAATGTTGTGACCAAATTTTTGTTAAATAACCCACCGATTATGCCAAAAAATTAACGTGACCATGTTAGGGCATGTGTGAGTAAGACCCGCGTTTTTGAATGTTATGTTGAACCCACTTACTGTTGTTAAGTGTGGCCTGACCAGCGTTAACAGTTTAAAATGTCAAGTTTGTCGACCATTATATTCTTAGTTTGGGCGCTGCCAATATTGGCTGTTTGGTATGCTATATGTGACCGATCTTTAGCAAAATTATGTTGTAAAATGATAACTAATCAATAGATCCAATAGATCAGAAGGCCTGGTATGGCAACGACAGTTAACATTTTTGTGATTTACAGGAACGTAATAAGACGACCTGTAGTAAAAAGAGGTGACCTTAATCAACAGATCTGAATGATCCAGGGAGGGACAGATCAGTGGTTTGTTCCAGTAGTTTACTGCATGTAAAAACGTTACAATTTTTAGTAAAGCTGATTGTCAGTAGATCAATAGTCTGGAGTGTGGTGAATGGTAGTGATTACTGCAGGCCCATGTAAGCTTTGATTACGAATTTTAGTAAGGGTCTGACCTTAGTCAGCTAGTCAATAGATCAGATGGTTGGGAGGGAGGGGGTGAATATATTTGGTTTGGTGATTTACTGCTAGAAGCTATGCTGTTACCCAGTTTAGTAAACTGACCTTGATATTAGATCAATAGATCTAGATGTCAGAAAGAAGGCCCGGATCAGTGGTTTGTTTAGTGACCCACTGCTGGGATATAATAATAAACTTACAAATCTGGTAAAAATTTGTTGTATCAATAGATCAATAGATCTGTAGATCAATAGAGGTTGGATAGTGGTTTGATTTGGTGATTTACTGCTGAGGCTATGTAAACATGGCTCTTTGATAAAGTGACACTGTCAACTCAGATCAATAGATCTGAGTGTTGAGGGAGGTTGGATAGTGGTTTGATTTAGTGATTTGCTGCTTTAGGGTATGTAAAATGACAATTTTAGTAAAAATTTGACCTTAATCGATAGATCAATAGATCACAGATGGTCAGGAGGGAGGTTGGATAGTAGTTTGATTTAGTGATTTACTGCTTTAGGGTATGTAAAACATGAAAATTTTAGTAAAAATTTGACCTTAATCAATAGATAGATCAATAGATCACAGATGGTCAGAAGATGGTTGGGCAGCTTGATTTAGTGATTTACTGCTTTAGGGTATATGTAAAACATGAAAAATTTTTAGTAAGAATTTGACCTTAATCAATAGATCAATAGATCACGACTGGACAGGAGGGTGGTTGGGCAGCTTGATTTAGTGATTTACTTTAGGGTATGTAAAAACGTAAATTTGTAAGTTATAAACATAAAAAGTGTAAGAAATTTTTTTTTCTTGATGGTTCTGAAACCATTATTTTCGAAATCTACAGATCCAATAACATATACTCTTTTACTGGTATTGTTGTTGCCCGACTGTTTATTAGCGGCACCTGGCTCCAGCACCGTTGCCAGGGCCAGCTCATCCTATACCAAGTCTTTCTAGAAACTTAACTCTGAATCCTCACCAAATTTCCGCTTTATACGAACAATTTAATTTTTTTAAGAGGTGGGGTCCCTTCAGGGGAACGCAGGGACAACAACATCGTCCGCTGACTGGGGTACCTCCCATCTAACACCACTTCGGTACATCACGATACGTTAACAACTATAGCGATATATGTGTCGGAGCCTGAGGCGGTGCGGCATGGTGCGGACCAGTGCAATTACGGACTCGGAGTCGCTGAAGCAGGCGCAAAGGGTTTAAAAAACAACTCAGAAGTGTTTCCTTCGGAAACACTTCTTCGACGTAATAATAATAATAATAATGTGTTTGTGTATGTGTATGCGCGCGCGCTCTCGCGCGCTGACGTAATCTCGTCTGCGACGAGATTACGTCATCACGCTCGAGCCTAACTCTCGTTAGGCCTAAACTCACCCGCTCAGAAGCTGCCACAAGGGCGTAAGCGCAATATCGGCGTCCACCCTCGGGGGTGACCCTATATACATCTTACAGACTTGAAATTTACACGGATTCGAGCTTATCCCATACATACATTATATTCCAAGTTTCAGACCTATATCTCTTATACTTTTTGAGAAAAAGCTGTCGGCGGTCCCGTTGCTGCACAACTACTAGCAGTACAATTCGTATTTTATAATATGGCAACACCATTAATATGCATCGTCTACTACTCGTCTGCCATTTTGTTTGTAGTCACGTAGTGCGTCCTTGGTTTCGAAAGGCTCCCGGTTATTAACATTGTCAAAAAAGATTTCAGTGGAGTTACGGTAACTTTAAATTATTTTCTTATTGATTATAAGAAACTGTTTAATTAGTCATTAGTAATATTAGTGACTATAATATAACTATATATATATATATATATATATATATATATATATATATATATATATATATATATATATATATATATATATATATATGCTACTCTATTTATATATATATATATATATAATAACTATATAATATATATATATATGCTATATATATATATATATATATATATAGATATATATATATATATATATATATACTTTCTTTGCTTTATATATATATATATATATGCTATAAGAACAACAACTATATATATATATATATATATATATATATACTTTACCAACCTGCTGCTCTATACTCTTTTATACCATAATAACATATATATATATATATATATGGTGATATTTGGTTTAAAACTACAACTGCATATCTCAAAAACTACAATAGCTACAGGGAAGGAATACATTGTTGGAGTCCTGGTAAAATTTTAGATAGAAACTACAACACATATCTCAAAAACTACAATACAGCGAAGAGGAATACATTTTTGGAATCCTTGTAAAATTTTAAAGTTAGGAAAATGTAAAAAATAAATAGTAAATAAAATAAATAAAAATAAATATTGGCTATTTTTTTTGGGAGCAGGGACATGAATAATATGTATATAGTAGCAACCATATATATAACTTAGCAACCTACTATATGTAATAACAACTGTATATATATATGCCATACTTTTTCTTCTTCCATATGCTGCTGCTTTGTATATGTATATCATACCTTAGCAACCAGCCTTAAGCAACAATACATATATATTCTTTACTCATATAGAAATGCATATACATATATGTGCTATAATATATATAATATATATATATACATATATATATATATATATATATATGTATATCATATATACTCTCTTTCTTTCTCTCACTATACCTATACCTCTCTATATATATTATTTGCCAGGTATTACACAGCGCAGTGTGGGAATCAAAGCCGACGAGAGAACACCAGGGGGGGACATTTCCAGCTCCCAGGGGCGGAGAACCCCCGTGACACTAAATACCAAAGAGCAGGGGGTTCCGGAGACCACTCGGAGGCGAGAATTGAGCCCTGCCAGTTTGAAGGCCGAGACCCCACGACTCCTGCCCATGAACGCGTGCAGGGTATTCTTTGTTAAAAAAAAGCAAAATTTAATAGAAGTCTAATTTTAACGAGTAACCAATAAGAGGTCTCCTAAGTAGGCTCTCTAATCATATTACCAGTAATTATTAACAATAATTTTTTTTTTTTTTACATTTTCCTATGAGAATCAGGATTCTAAAAATGTATTCCCCTTGGCTACAGTATCTATTGTAGTTTTTGAGATATAGTTATTTATTTGTATTGTATTGTAGTATTTTGCTTTTTACTAACTAAAATTTTACCAGGATTCCAATTATTTATTTTCCTGTAGCTATTATAGTTTTTGAGATATGAGTTGTAGTTTTAAACCCAAATTTCACCATATATATATATATATATATATATATATATATATATATACTACTATATATATATATATATATAACATATATATATATATATATACTCTCTTTTATATATCTTTTTATATATATATATATATATATATATATATATATATATATAACGCCACCAGCAGCCAATGTGTCATACATCGGCATTCCCTGACAACAAGAAAGAAGCCACAAGATTTCAAAGTTGTATTGGATGATGGTGTGAAGATGATTAAACATGTTAAAAGCCGCCGGCTTCAAAACACGCCTTTAAACTTATCGCCGAAGATGGGTATGGAGTCACTTCCACCTCTTGCTGCGCCCAGAAGTGCGGTGGCTTTCAAGGGGGCGGGGGAATTGATCCCTACCCCGTAGTTCCCAGAAAAGGCCGAGACCCCCGACTCCTGCCATCGGTGCGGTATACCCTTGGGGTATTCTTTAGTTAAAAAAAGCAAAATTTAATAGAAAGTCTATTTATTTTAACGAGTAACCAATAAAAGGTCTCTAAATAGGCTCTCTAATCATATTACTATAATTATTAACAATATTTTTTTACATTTTCTATGTAGGTACAGTTTAAAAACTGTATTCCTTTTTGCTGTAGCTATTGTAGTTTTGAGACATATTTATTTATTTATTTAGTTATTTTTTTATTTTATATATTTTTTTTTAACATTTTCCGCACTAAAATGTTACCAGGATTCAACAATGTATTCCTTTTCCTTGTATCTATTGTAGTTTTGAATTGTTTTAGAGAGGCAAATTTCATCCATATTATATATATATATATATATATATATATATATATATATATATATATATATATACTATAACTATATATATATATATATATATATAATAATAATAATAATAATATCTATGTATATATGTAATATATATATATATAATATATATATATATATGATACTAACAATAATAATATATAATAATATAAGCAATATATATATATATATATATATGTATATAATAACCTTATAATATATATATGTATAATAACAACAATAACCCAACAATAACCTGTACCTTTGCCCGCTGCTACACTGTACCAATAGTATATGTATATTATATATAGGGTTGGAAAAAACCATGGTTTTTAAAAAAAACAAAAACCATTGGTTTATTTAAAAAAAAACCAAATAAACCAATGGTTTTTTGGTTTTGGGTTTTGCTATTTTGATGGTTTTTAATGTGGTTATTGGTTTAATAGATTTAAAGGCAAAAATCACTACTAGACTGTTATACACATGTACTAACACATATTTTAAAATTCCTTAATAAATTTTTTTAGATTCTTAAATTTCAAATTTTCTTGATAACTGTAAACTGGTATAAAATTATTATTTTTTGAGTTTTACATAAACTCAAAGTAAAAAATAAGAGGGTATATTATAATATATAAACTCTATCTAAAAAAAAAGGTTTTAAAAAAACGCATAAGAAAAGTTTATTCAAATTAACCTATAATGATATACTAATGAATTCTTATTTACCTTTATATTTGAATACTAAGAGTTATATAATATATATATATATATATATATATATATATATATATAATATAATAACATATGTATATATATATATATATAACTATATATAACTATATCTTTCACTCTAACTGTATATCTATATATATGTAGCATATAATTTAAAAATGTATATGCTCCAACCAGCAGCCCAGCAATATGTATATATGCTGTAATAGCCAGCAGCAACCAACATATGCTTGTATGTAATAATATGTATAACTTAACCAATATCTTTATAATATCCACTTATATAATATATATACATATATATATAATATATATATATATATATATATAGAGAGAGAGAGAGAGAGAGAGAGAGAGAGAGAGAGAGAGAGAGAGAGAGAGAGAGAGAGAGATTCATCATTAAAAGTAGAAACTGAAATTATCATTAAGAATTTTATACAAAAAAACTAATTTCCCTGCTTTAGCTGTTCCCAACCTATTTCTAATGTTGCTGTGCATAAGTCCAAAAGTTGAAAATACCCTTTCAACATTAGCAGTTGATGAAGTTGCTGACAATATGCTTATTATTTTATATATGACCTTCTCATCTAATTTTTCTTTGAGAGATCTGTACCATGATGAAGGAGTCACTGCTGACAACAGAGACTCATCAAATAGGTAACTTTTATGAAATGGAGGAGAATTTGCTCTTAATTTTATTCCACAAATTCCACTGCTTTTGAATACTCATCCTCTGGAAGTACTGTAATCTGATATCTTGGGTTAAAAATATATGCCAATAAGTGAGCTTCTGTTACTGCCTGATGATACCTCCTTTTTACTTTTGTTTTAAATCTTGTCTGTTGAGTGGTGGATTAAGCTGTTCTAGCTCCATATTCATATTTTCCAAATATAAACATCATCACTTAGTTTACAGTCATTGCCTTCTAGCTTGGTTGATGCTGTGGCCACACACTCCACAAATGAGTTTTATTATAATCTTTTGAAATGTGGCATCGATGGGTAGAAAATGAAATCGGGGCCAGGCTTTTG
>JABUQX010020427.1:17500-21623 GCA_015478945.1 Trachelipus rathkii | reverse complement strand
AACATTGTATAAAAAAAAAGCAACTAATAAAACCCACATGATATATTGAGTGGGGAGTTTTATAACACGGCACACTGCAGGGATGCGAACAGAGCAGAGTCGGCGATCTCTTCATTTCACGGCGCCCGTACGTTGTAAAACTTCCTTTATACGGATAGATTGGGATTGATACGTTAAGTAAGGTTATGGTGATTTTATTTACGTATATATATATATAAATATTAATCTAGTTAGTATTTAATATTAGTTATTAATATATTGAACAATTTTATTATTAATATAATAATATTATTAAATATTAATATATATATATTAAATATAAAAGATATATATATTATATTATACTATATAGAGTATATGTATCATGTGTACATAATAATCTGTCTATATTAATTGAATCTATATATATAAATTTATTAAATAATGAATACTCTACACATTATTATCTATATTATATAGCTTTTTAATTTGAATGTTATAATATCTGATAAAATACCAATGCATATACAAGATATGATGATATATAATATATGAGATATTTATTTTAGATGCAGTATAGATAAACGAACAGCATTTTTTATACTAATATATATATATATATAGATATATATAATATAGATATAATATGTAACATATAATTATATATATATATATATATATATATAATATATTATATATATATATATATAATATATATATATATATTTATATAATAATATAATATATATTTTCGACGAAAAGACGATTGCCAAAAAAAACACATGAAAGAGAAATGTCATCTGGTAATGATGTTTCAATCGATATACTAAAAGATGGCGCTGACGAAGTGTGCCGTTATATCAACACACTACTAAATAAATCCTTACCAGAAGACAAAAATCTTGACAAATATTTAACTTAAACTCTTACGTTGGATTTTGAAGGCTATTTAGTGGACAATAGTTACTAAAAAAAAAATAAAAAGTGAACAAAAAAAAAAAACTTATTATATAAAATGGACAAGTTAGCTTACTTCCAGTCTTGCTCAAACTACTGCATAAACGCAAATTTGTTGTAACCAACAGATTATACCGAATTAGTGAATAGCTTAACTCAACTTAAAAGTCGTACATTACATATGTCACTCCAAATTAGTATGAGCGATGAAGAAAAAATGTGTACGAATTTCAAAAGAATTTTCTGATTTTATTGACTATGAAATAAGCATTTGACTCAATAGACACTAGTCTGCTATATGGACATATATAAATAATAAAAAATCCTCGCACACAACAAAACTACGCGTAAACCCTGCAGTTTGTTCACGTCTAGCTAACAACTCCAATAACAAAGAGCGCAAGAGTTGCCAAAAACTATATGTTTTAATATTTTAATTTTCAATATATTTAAATTATTTATTGTTTTTAATATTTACAAAGGCTGACAACAGAGAGCAGGTACAGTGTGACGGGGACCGTGAAACAGGTTTCCACCTGCGCCCCCCGTACGCTCTCACTTCATCTCCCGCTTGGGAGGCGGATAAAGACTCGTGACTCTTTTCTTCATCCATTTCTAATGATTCACTCTATTAAATGTTCTTCCCCTTATGAAAATAATAATGCAATGATTATAATAGGGTCACCTTTATCTTGAATACCGACTCCTGATTATAAGATAAATGTCATCAGAATAATATCCAGATTAAAAATCAATCCTCCCAGAATAGTATACGAGATCCCAGATCCGCTGGATTCCAGAATATAAAAAGTATTAATATAACAAATAACGTATAATATAACGCATAGATATAGAAATAGTGTATAATATAACATATATATATAAATTATAGTAAATATAGGATTATCGAAGTCGATATAAAAGCATTCTGCATACAATATTAATAACTAGTATAAGAAATAGTAAATTTCTTTTACCTTTTGGGGTTAGAATTTATTACTACTGACACCGTTTAGTTTTCATATATATATATATATATATATATATATATACTATATATATATATATATATAATATATATATATATATAATATATTATATATATATATATATATATATATATAGTATATATCATATACACTATTATAATTTTTTTCTACTGCTCAGATACTCCAGTTATATAAAGTTCTTATTTCGCCACTGCATGGAATACTGTTCTCACATTTGGGGTGGATACCGGTTACCCCACCCTTCCGTTTGGATAGAGTTGAATACTAAGGCATAAGAGGCACCAACAACTTAACCACATCATAAACTGATTTCCCATACTTCTGAACTTCCTCTGTACCCTCTTTCATCAGCGCGTCGCCACGTTGTCCACCTATTCTCTGTTATCTAAGCGGTCTCCATATATGACGTGACTTACAACGGGCCACGGTGCTCCTAGGAGAACATTGTTGAGACATCTCGCATCATCCCTCCACCCACTTCGAGTCCGCCTCGGTAACACAAGAGGTGCCTTGTGTTCTCTATGAAAATTGCTCCGAAGAGTATGTAATATTGAGGACCTCCAAGGCAATCACTTGTTGTAGGTACCTCGTTCGGCAAGCCACATTCTGTCTTTGTATGGAAAACTCCTTGCCGTTCTTCTATGTTTCCCTGCAATATTCAAATACACGTTCCTCTACTTTAAGTCCCGCGTCTGCGTCCCACCTAGAGGGAATGAGTAGGGCAAGAGGCAGGGGGGTTACTTCCGATTTATTTTTAATTTGTTTTCTTCTTTATCAATTTTCTTTAATTTACATTTAGTTTATTCTTTTTGGCCCTCCTGTTTGAAATATGGGCCCTGCCCGTGAAGTGCGGGGTTATTATGTCAACTGTAAATATACTATATATAACTATATATAAATATATATCTATATATATATATATATATATATATATAGATAGATTTATATATATAATCATATATACTATAATAGTATATATATATATATAGTTCTATATATATATATATATATTAATATACTATATTATTATTATTAAATATATGCTATAATAATTACTATATATATAATAGTACCCCGTGATCAAGTATTACCTCTATACATCTCATGATATTATATCATATACTATTAAATATATATATTATATATATAGTATAGTATATTATCATATATATAATTATATACTAATATGATGTATAAAGTAAGCTTGTGATCTTGCTACGATATATATATTATATATATATAAATTATATATATATATATAATATACTATCACTATATATATATATAAATATATATATAATATATATATATATTTATATATAGTATAGTATATAATATATATATAATAATATATATATATAGTATAACAATATTAATATATATATATATATAGATATATATATATAGATAACTATGATTATGCTGATATAGTGATATATATTACTAGTATAAGATATATATAGTATATATAAATATATATATATTATATATATATATGTATATGCGTGTGGTTGTGGGAAAATTGCAACTTTTAAATAACCTTTCGTTCGTTTGATGTGTGCAACCAAACGAAGTCACTTGCCTTGGCCTGTGCCTGAGTCGCAGCGCGATCAAAGTGGACTCGCGTTCTAGGAACACAAAACGTTGATGGACGAACTCGACAGTAGACAAAGTGCATATATACCCTCATATAACTATATAATCATATATATATAATATATATATATATATTATAGTATATATAATATACTATAATATATATATATATATATATATATATATATATATATATATTATAGATATATATAGTATATATATATATATATATATATAGTTGAATCGTGTGTCATACCTAACCACACTGTTATTCATTAACACCTAACCTTAAATAGGATACAGTATGAACCTGAATGCTAAACCGGGCTCACGTTGCAGAAGGCCATGCCCAAACCTAACCTATGCGGACTCGACGTTGCAGGAGCAAAAACACAACCAACATAGTACGGGACTCACGTTGCACGAGCAATTAAAACCTAAACCTAAAAGCAATTGATTCACGTTGGCGTACCACAAGGAAACCTAAGATGCCAAAGTTTGGTTAATATTATATATATATAGTATATAATATATATATATATATAGTAATATATATGATATATATATATATATATATATAT
>JABUQX010020427.1:5000-7500 GCA_015478945.1 Trachelipus rathkii | reverse complement strand
TTCCTTTTCTGCATCACCTTTACAGAACTTGAGGAGAATATTATTTTTAAGCCTCTAAGGTGTATTCCTTTTAATCCGAATTTCATCTTTAGAGTCAAAGATCAATCTAGGTTCAAGATTCGGCTACAATAACAACTATTTCTTTTTCATTGAGACGCTTGAAATAATATAAAATATAATATTTTGACTTTCCCCAGCGCTGGGTTCCAAACTTACACAAAGTTGAAAGAAACTTTTCCCTTTCTTTCTAACACTTTCAAAATTAAGTTTAAAGAGAGCTGTTGGATTCTTAAAACTTCGAAATAAAGTTTTCAAATAATTTAGCATAATCTCCATTTGTCTTGAAACTTTAACTTTCAAGTAATTTTTAAAATTACGATACGTATTTGTTATAAATGTGTTTGAAAATTAATTGGTTTTAGCTAAGTGAAATTACTTGTAAAAAAATTTGAATAAAGAGCATATACTGTATATACTATAAATGGTCAAAACATTTTTCCCTACTTGAACTGTAACCTTAAAATTTTTTTACGGTTCGATAATGTTTATAATTTGCTAAATTTGAGTAAAAATATATTATTATGGTCTTAAAAAATATTCCGAGTTTTAAAATTGTCATTCATTTATTTTTAATTTATCTAAGTATAAAAGATAGCTTGTTCAGCTTACAACTTTATTAGTTGAACAGTTATTTTTAATATAACAAATTTTTTAGAATTACTTGACAAGTTTAATATATTTATATGGGAAAGAATAATCTGAATATATATAATATTAATTATATATATTATATATATTATTATATATATATATATAATATATATAGATAAAATATAATATATATATATCTATATATATATATATATATATATATATTATATATATATATAGGTTTCCTATATTTTAAGGACTCCGTCAGTTTTAATTTTTTTTGTTTTTTTTTTAATATATTGCTACTATATTGTCATGAGTCTGGTGACTCATGGCATCTATTTTGATCAAACCTCCCAATTTTTACGAAGCAGAAAAGTGTCCAGGCTAAAAGAAAAACTCATCGTTTTCTCAAAAGAAGTTCGGGTAAACAGTTGTGTTGAATTCCAGCTTAAAAGTGCCTGAGTCATTACAAAATTGTGATTGCCGACTTTATAAGGATTTTTACTAAGTTGTTATTATCAGCTTTCCAAGGATTTATTTACGAGCTGTGATTCCAGCTTTATAAAGGACAAATTCTCCCAAAAAAATTGGTATGTATAGTTAAATATAAAGCGATGTTTACGATAGTTTAAAATCTAAAAGTAGGAATAGGATTTATGATTTGCTGTTTAGATTTGACGAAATAACGTTTAAGTTTAATTAAAATATAGACAATATTAAAGCGTAAATTGTGGAAAATTAGATACGAATAAACTAGGAGACATTGTTAGAATACGAGGAATTACCAAAGAATATTGTAAAATTTATATATGGGATCTTTTTGGTTTAAAGGACAATGAAAGTTGTATTAAGAATAGTCAATGATAAATGAAAGTTTAGAGTAAGAATGACATGGTAATCTATAGGAAAAGATAGTCAAAAGGATTTAAAGGAGGAATCGTATATATATATATATATATATATATATATATATATATATATATATGTGTGTGTGTGTTGTGTGTGTGCATGTGTGTGTGTGGGTATTGATACGTACATAATTAAAAACGCATACAAAGGTATAATAAGGATCTTTTAAGATATGAGAGGCTCACATTTGAGAAAAGAGGCGCACACACAATTTAGGTTACAGTTGCGGACGAAGGTATAGGTTAAAATCAGATTATATATTATTATTATTATTATTATTATTATTATTATTATTATTATATTATTATTATTATTATTATTATTATTATTATTATTATTATTATTATTATTATTATTATTATTATTATTATTATTATTATTATTACGTTCCCTTATTTTTATTAGTATATGTGCAAGTACGAATGGATATATACAAAAGTGAATAGAGAATTTGTGTTTGTAGGAATGCGTTCTATTTAGGTTATAGCGGTGCTATGACTTGATTTATTTAGGTTATAGCAGTGCTGTGACTTGTTGTTATTATTATTATTATTATTATTATTATTATTATTATTATTATTATTATTATTATTATTATTATTATTATTATTATTATTATTATTATTATTATTATTATTATTATTAATAACAATTATTAATTGTTATTCCGATAGCATGGATAACTATTGGCGTTATTAAATTTATATTTTGCTATTAGTGAGCCAATAATTAATGGTTGGTTATTTTATGATTTTCAGGGAGACGAGTTTGGAGCCGAGGTTAGAGCCGAGCTTACAGCCGAGTTCAGAGCTGAGTCTAGGACCCAACTCAAGAATTGGATTCCGATCGGACCCAGACGCAAGGTTAAGTCCAATAAGGTCACGACCGGATATTAAGGCCAAGGCTGTAATTAATAGCCAACTAAGCTCCCAGCTAA
>JABUQX010020426.1:0-50976 GCA_015478945.1 Trachelipus rathkii | reverse complement strand
AATCATTCACATAACTATTCAACCTTTATATGGATATTATATATATATATATATATATAGGTTGTACTATTTATTGTTTTTATATATATAGCTAATTATATATAATTTAATATGATTTTAATTGAGTGATAGTATATTATTATTATATTAATAATGTATTTATATAGAGGATTTATTTTATATTGATAGTATTATTAATATATATTAATATAGGTTATATAGTTAAATATATAATAGGGTATTAAATAATGATTTAATAGATGATGATTATGATGATTATTTATTTATATTAATATTATATATTTTTATATATTATTATTTAATATATATATAAATTATATATATTAATAGTGATATTATGATATAATATTATTAATTAATATTTGTGTAGATTCACATATATAAGTGTGAGTGCTATGGTTGCGGGTGGTAATTGTGGTGTGTGTGTGTGGTCCCACCGTGTGTTTGCGTGTGGTTTTGATTGGGTGGCGTATTATCTCTAGTTTTTTTAAAAATATTTTTGTATAAGATCTTTCATCTAGTGGGAATTGATATGACACAAGACGTTAATGGTTGATCATGAGGCTAATCATTCACTGATCTTACTGGCATTTTACGGGCAGTCTATACTCATAAAGCTTACAATATGACATGGTTCTTTCTTATATTTTTTTTTATACCATTTTCTTATTTAAGGACTTTAGAAAACCGCCCTCCACTCATTTTTTGAGTACACATAAAGAATCTCAAGTCTCGTCTGCAAATAAAAGAAGTGAACTCGTGCAGACGTGATCCCCAGTCACAGAGTCTCTTGTTCATCTGCGGTCATACCGTATAGGAGCCTCAGACCTATTGTTTCTTGATCGCCTCATCTGGATGTGTTAGTCCGTGATTCTTCATTTTTCATATTCCTTTTATTGTAGGGATATGACTCTTTGCTGTGAATTATTTAAGATATGACTTGGCATATTGTGTTATTTTGTATGTTTATTAATGCCTACGACAACGAATGTTTGGCATTTTATTTAAATTCCCAAATTCAGAAAGTTTTATTATTCCTCCCACAATTTAGGGCGATCATTTATTCATTATTTCAGTTTTGGTGTTATACTGCGAAGCATTTCGCGCTGTTGTCCGCTCTGTAAGAGAAATGATAGCTAACTATGCAAAAATGAGGCAATGGTGAGGCGTTGTGTTTATGAGGCTTAATTATATCCTATAATGCTGAACCGATTTTTTTGCAGTTTCTCTCGAATGAAAATAGTTTGAGGCGCCATTGTAGGTTTTTTCGTGTAAGTTCTTTTAATTATGGGAAGGTATATTAGCCTTATTCTCGATTATATATTAGTTGGTTTTTTATGGTCAGTATTGAGTTTATATTTGATAATGGATTATACAACGGTGTAATTGAATCAATGCACAAAGAGAAATTTTGAATACGATATTGTATTAATGAGCTTAAAATTTGGATTCAATATAGAATTGTGAATTAAACTTACCTCATTATAAGATCATGGTGGAATATTATTAACCGCCCCAAATGTCATTGTTTATCTAATCATCTTTTTAATAATAAATATAAGCTATAATATATTTGAGTATTATATATATATTATAATTATACTATAATATCATATAATTTACTTTATATTAATATTTATATATATATTTAGGTTATTATTTTATATTAAATACCTTATATACTTATATATATTTAAATAATTATCATTTATTTGAGGTTATTATTATATATTCTATATACTATATATTTTAATATTTAGCCTTTTATATAGTATTTTGATATAATTATTAAGTTATTTATTTTTAATATATACATAAGACAACATAGTATATTATTATTTTATATATATTATTAATTTATTGGTAATAAGTGAGTATTTTTATGTATATTATATACTTATTATTTATAGTATATTATGATTTTATTTGTAGTATATATCTATTAATAATTTATATATTGATAAAATAATATTACGTTAATAATATATTATATATACATATATATATATATATATATATATTATATAAATACTTATATTTATATATATATATAATATATAATATATAATATATACTATATATAATATATATGCTATATTTATATATTATATTATTATATATATATATATATTTATTATATTATTATATATTTTTTTTATATATATTTATTATATACTATTTTTATATATTAGTATTTTATATTATATATTAAATATTTATATATATATATATTTTTTTTATATATATAATATACCCTTATATAATTATATATTAATATATTAATTTATTATATATTTATTATATATTATATATTTTTATTTGTAATGTTATATTATGTCTGGAGTCGGACTCGACTCCTGGATTTCGGTCAAATCCTGTCATTTTTTTCAAAGTCCATTGTGGCTGAATCCAGAGCATGAAATAGGCATCTGCGATCCGGAGTATATTTTTAGTCATTACTTTTTTTTATTTAATCCTCATTTTTCTGTTTCGCTTTGTGAGTGTTTTTACGCATTTTTTTCGTCAGTAATATTTTCTTTGGATTAGCCATATTAGAATAGTACTTTAACCTTCATCTCTCCTTAATTATTATTGGAGGTTTTTTTTTAGAAAATAATCTTCCGTTTATCGATTTATTTTTTAACTTAGATTTTTATTAGTTTTATTATATAAAACTTTTTTGTTCCAAGCTTAAATTGTTAGATTGTAGTAAAATAGCAACCACTATCTGTTGGTTTGGCTTTTTTATAATTTATATATTACAATCAAGCTACATAATTGTCTTATTATATTTCATGTGATAAATACGAGAACTATGCAAAAATTGAAAATTTTATTTGAAAATGAATTATATTTCCATTAGTAGTTCAGCGGATTACTTCTACAATATTCCATTCCGAATTTTCATTTACTTCACTTTAGTTTATTTTTTTAAACCATTATTAATTCTTTTCAATTGTGTTTCACAAGCAGGTTTCTTAAAATTTTCTGTTGAAAGTATAATGTAGACCCTATGTATTGCTTTGTATGAGACGTGGTCTCTTTTAAACTAGTATCAAAATAAACATCTTAATATTTGTAATATTTCACCATTACATTTATATGACGTAACTGGCTTATTTGTAGTTATCGAGTGCTAAGTTTTCTATATTATTTTTTCCTTCAAAAATCTACCTATTCAAGATAAATCATTAAACGTAAAAAAAAAAAACTTATCGTAGTTCTAAAAAAATTTTAATTTAAAATATTTCTTACGTTAGAAATTATCTTTTAGACCATATATCCCTTTTTTTGACCAATGCTCTATCATGTGTCTCAATTATATGTTAGGAGTGTACCAAATTACGGTTATATTTTATCACATTTAGTTGTTTCAAAATGACGGTGTAATTAATTATCGGCCTTAGCTTTTGAGAGATAGTCCAGGCCTCTCCTGATATACGCAAGACTTCCATGCAGTCCAATCTAATTCCTGACTTCTTCAGTGATCAAAGTGAGATTGTTGACAATTGACGCTTCTATGAGAGGATAAAATAAAAAAATTATATATAATTTTTTATTTGACCACTCAATTTATAGTTTTTAACTAAGCGAATGTTCAATAAAATATTCCCTCTTAAACATATGATCAGCCAACTTTTCTTATATTCTCATTATAATAATCATTGCTCTTCTTAACTTGTTGGGTTCTGCTCTTGCTCGTTGTCTTAAAGTATTTTCTTTGAGGAGAGTGATCCAAACAATGATTGGGTACAAGTATAATATTTAACTTCGATATTATGGAACAATACTCTAATGTCAATTCTTTGAGTTGAAAGATTTTAAAGTTTAAGTTATTACATAATATAAAAAATTGGGAAAATATTTGCGAAAGTAATTGTAATCCTATAATTGTAAACGTGTGTAAATCGTAAATGGTCACTTGTTTGCCTGACAGTAGGATAACCGTTGTGTGCGTGAAATTTTCGAATTTGGATATAAGCTGACACAATTAACTTCATTAGGCTAGTAGAATTGAGTCATTGATCTTAAAGTTAATATTGCTGTGTGGTTATGATTTCAAAATTTTGTTTGTTTTTGCTATGTTAGTCATGTGTATCCTATTTATATAGTCTCCTGTCCTGACTAATTTATATATATTGTTTTTTTTTTTTCTAGAGAGATATAGACCAGACGAAAGTGAATTGAAGAGAGGTGAAGAAGGAGGATGAGAGAGAAGATGAGAAGAACGATAGAGAGAGAATGAGATGAGCGATAGGAGAAGAGGTGAGAGTATGAGATAAGTTAGTAGCAGAGAGAGAAAGATTTGAGATGGAGGGAGTATTCGGATTTCCGGAGATTTGATTGAGAAGTATGTAGACGTAGAGAGGGATGAATATGAAGAGGAGTAGAGGGTAAGGTATTTGTAGGAGGATGAAGGAAACGAAGTACTGGTGAGAAGAGAGGAGAGAGGAGAGAGTGAGAGGATATAGAGAGATGATATAGAGATGAGAGATGAGAGTTAGAAGGAGAATGGAGTATGATGAGATGGATGAGAGTGTATGAGAGAGAGATGAGGAGAGATGAGTATGAATGAGAGAGAGTAAGTAGGAGATGTAATTGTATGGTGCATGGAGAACCGATGGGAGAGAGGAAGAGAGAGTGAGATGAGAGATAGTTATTGAAGAGATCCGAGAGAGAGAGAAAGACCGGGAAGTATGTAGAATTTTCTTTGGTCTTTCCATTTAGGGTCTTTACCTCCGTGAATATAGGGTTTTGACTTTGGCTTTATGTGTATATGTTTGACTGATATTGCATAGTTTGTATGGTAATTTTCTAATCTACTTTCTCTACTGAAGTACCTCCTTACATAAAGGGATTTTTTATGCCGGAATTTTATACTAATGCAACTATGTAAAATCCTACGTTTTTATGAAAACAATATTCACGAACAAACTGAATTCATAGAATATAATTTAAATAACTTTATTGCCTATGTTTTTGTCTTTTTTTCTTTCTTAACTGTTACTTGGTGAGTTAGTAAAAAAAATGCACAATGTTGGCCAGATTATCTGTGGAATGTCTCGGAAGATGTTTTTATGGTTTCTTAATGTTGTTACTTTGGTATTTTGCTGTTCTGTTTTTTTTAATATTTTTGATATTCTTTAAGAAAAGAAAGCCCTATCAACATTTTATATATCATATTATAGTCGATAACACTCTCAATAACTTACTGTGTTGTAAAATGTGGCCCATTATTATTAATTTTACCCAAAACCATTGTCTCATAACTGGTTGTACTATTTTTTTTCTAAATATTATTGATATTTAAATAGTTATTATATATAAAAGATTGTTTTAAGTCCTGTGAAAATTATGTTTGAATGATATAATGACATATTATAGAACTTATTGACCTAAGTATCGAGTAATTCTTGTCTACAATTATACCTCGCTATAGAAATGGCAATTTTTTATAACTAGAAATAAAGTATTAGGTTTGTTATAAAAATTAGCACAGAATCCTTAAAAATATATAAATAACAACTATAAATATTAAATAAAGAGACACGCTATGGGACAACTAATAAAGACGACGAAATACATATATAATTAATAGATAAAACCATCACCTTTTAGTTCTACCTGTCCTACACTAATACCAAAACAATTTATCATGCTTCTGTATAGCAGATTTATATAAGTCCCACATAACAAATTCCCTTTACAATCTGGTGTTAAAGTTATACATAATCTGTGAGTATTAATTTTTGTTTTAGTTATATGATGATTGATTAAATTTAAAAAATATTATTATATCTATACAGTAAAATATCCTGTGGCCTAAAAAGCAGAGTTATGAGCGTTATTGTTATCATATAATTATTTATGGGAGGTACTCTTGTGTTTAGTATGTATTCGAAATGTGGATTGGCTGGATTAGTATATTGACGTTCAAACAGGCGCGTCTTGATCCACTAAAAATGAGAATCTTGAGATATAATTCAAGATTGGTAAGGCAACAGCAGATATAAAATAGAATCAGTCAGACATGATAAGTGCTCTTAGTTTATGTTCTTCTACATAATGTCACATAAAAATAAATTCGATTATATAATTACAATATAGTATTGACAGGTGAGGATTCTAGTCTTCACTTGTATTAAAAATAAGTGTCGGTTTATTTGTGAGAGAGAGAAAATTATATATCACACTAATAGTTCAATCAATATATTATATTTTACCTTAAAATAATATCATCTCAGGCCCTTGTAATTGGAAATATTCAGTCAAAATCTATAGTAATAAAACTATTGTAGCTAATTAATTTAATTTAGTAAATATTTTAGTAAATTCTATAATTAAATATTATGGATAAATTTCATAAATGCAAGTTAGTATTAGTAATATTATTAGTTATGCAAAAAGTAATTATATATTAATATTATATCCATAAAGTGAGAGTTATGGTAAATTGTTTTTTATTGTTTTTCTATTTATTTTCTTTTTTATTAATATTTTTTATTTAATTTTTATGTTTAAATATTATTATTTATTATTTATTATTTAATTATTTCAATTAAATTAATTATTTCATTCATGTTAATAATTATTATTTAATGCTATATTATTACTAATATATATTTATTTATTATATTTATTTTGATTATTTAGTTTTATTTTATTTGTTGTTTGTATCAAAGTAATAATTGATCTATTATAATAATTAATTAGAGAAAATTTAAAAATGTGGGTATTAGATTTGCGGCATGCCTTTAATTTATTGTTTAAAGGATTTATTTATAAAAATGTAATTATTTGGATTGAGATTAAGCTATATTAATATATGGATTTAAAAATTTAATTTTGACTTTTATTAAGTTTTATAAGTTTTTATAATAATTAAATTTATATAATATGTGATAATATTAATGTATTATGTACATTTATGTATTATTTATTATTTATTTATTAATATATATGATATATTAATAAGTAATAAATTATAAACAATTAATGAATAATTTAAATGTATAAAGGTGATTGATTAGAATTATGTTATCATTCTTTAAAATTAATGAACAACACACAATTTAAGACCTTTTTGGTGAAAATATTATATAATTATTATCTTATTTATATCATCTTAATTTTTATAGTTATTTTACATTAATTTAATTTAATTATCTATATATTTATTTGTAATTATTTTATGTTATTACATTAATTGTTATAGTTATATGATATGATATATTTATAATAAATTTTATATTAGGGCGCGTATATATGATCTTATTTATCAAATATTTTTGGAGTACTTCACTTTAATTGTTAAGTATTATTTTTAATATCATTATTTCTCTATATGTTATTTATTTCGATAATATGGTTGGTTTTATTATTCTGCCGTTATATTGGGTATATATTATTATTTTTTATCAAGTTTTTATTATTAATCTGCTTCAGATATATTTAAAATTATTTCTTATTTTCTATCTATTGTTCGGCCATTAATTTACTTACCTTTATATCATTATTGCATATCATTATGTATATAGTTTGGAGCATAGATAGTATCTTATTTGTCAACTATTATTTATCAATATGAATAAATTAAAATTCTCATTTTTTTCTTTGTATATAATATTAAGAGTATTATTTTTGTAATCAATATAAAAATGCTAACTATATAATTATTTATATTATATTATATGGTTATGAGATTTACATGTAAAGATCTTTAAATACTAATATGTTTACTTTATTAGATATATATGTTTATATATCTTATTATACTTGAATATAATAATAATAATAATAATAATAAATAAATAATATAATAATAATAATAATAATAATAAATAAATAATATAATAATAATAATAATAATAATAAATAAATAATATAATAATAATAATAATAATAATAAATAAATAATATAATAATAATAATAATAATAATAAATAAATAATATAATAATAATAATAATAATAATAAATAAATAATATAATAATAATAATAATAATAATAAATAAATAATATAATAATAATAATAATAATAATAAATAAATAATATAATAATAATAATAATAATAATAAATAAATAATATAATAATAATAATAATAATAATAAATAAATAATATAATAATAATAATAATAATAATAAATAAATAATATAATAATAATAATAATAATAATAAATAAATAATATAATAATAATAATAATAATAATAAATAAATAATATAATAATAATAATAATAATAATAAATAAATAATATAATAATAATAATAATAATAATAAATAAATAATATAATAATAATAATAATAATAATAAATAAATAATATAATAATAATAATAATAATAATAAATAAATAATATAATAATAATAATAATAATAATAAATAAATAATATAATAATAATAATAATAATAATAAATAAATAATATAATAATAATAATAATAATAATAAATAAATAATATAATAATAATAATAATAATAATAAATAAATAATATAATAATAATAATAATAATAATAAATAAATAATATAATAATAATAATAATAATAATAAATAAATAATATAATAATAATAATAATAATAATAAATAAATAATATAATAATAATAATAATAATAATAAATAAATAATATAATAATAATAATAATAATAATAAATAAATAATATAATAATAATAATAATAATAATAAATAAATAATATAATAATAATAATAATAATAATAAATAAATAATATAATAATAATAATAATAATAATAAATAAATAATATAATAATAATAATAATAATAATAAATAAATAATATAATAATAATAATAATAATAATAAATAAATAATATAATAATAATAATAATAATAATAAATAAATAATATAATAATAATAATAATAATAATAAATAAATAATATAATAATAATAATAATAATAATAAATAAATAATATAATAATAATAATAATAATAATAAATAAATAATATAATAATAATAATAATAATAATAAATAAATAATATAATAATAATAATAATAATAATAAATAAATAATATAATAATAATAATAATAATAATAAATAAATAATATAATAATAATAATAATAATAATAAATAAATAATATAATAATAATAATAATAATAATAAATAAATAATATAATAATAATAATAATAATAATAAATAAATAATATAATAATAATAATAATAATAATAAATAAATAATATAATAATAATAATAATAATAATAAATAAATAATATAATAATAATAATAATAATAATAAATAAATAATATAATAATAATAATAATAATAATAAATAAATAATATAATAATAATAATAATAATAATAAATAAATAATATAATAATAATAATAATAATAATAAATAAATAATATAATAATAATAATAATAATAATAAATAAATAATATAATAATAATAATAATAATAATAAATAAATAATATAATAATAATAATAATAATAATAAATAAATAATATAATAATAATAATAATAATAATAAATAAATAATATAATAATAATAATAATAATAATAAATAAATAATATAATAATAATAATAATAATAATAAATAAATAATATAATAATAATAATAATAATAATAAATAAATAATATAATAATAATAATAATAATAATAAATAAATAATATAATAATAATAATAATAATAATAAATAAATAATATAATAATAATAATAATAATAATAAATAAATAATATAATAATAATAATAATAATAATAAATAAATAATATAATAATAATAATAATAATAATAAATAAATAATATAATAATAATAATAATAATAATAAATAAATAATATAATAATAATAATAATAATAATAAATAAATAATATAATAATAATAATAATAATAATAAATAAATAATATAATAATAATAATAATAATAATAAATAAATAATATAATAATAATAATAATAATAATAAATAAATAATATAATAATAATAATAATAATAATAAATAAATAATATAATAATAATAATAATAATAATAAATAAATAATATAATAATAATAATAATAATAATAAATAAATAATATAATAATAATAATAATAATAATAAATAAATAATATAATAATAATAATAATAATAATAAATAAATAATATAATAATAATAATAATAATAATAAATAAATAATATAATAATAATAATAATAATAATAAATAAATAATATAATAATAATAATAATAATAATAAATAAATAATATAATAATAATAATAATAATAATAAATAAATAATATAATAATAATAATAATAATAATAAATAAATAATATAATAATAATAATAATAATAATAAATAAATAATATAATAATAATAATAATAATAATAAATAAATAATATAATAATAATAATAATAATAATAAATAAATAATATAATAATAATAATAATAATAATAAATAAATAATATAATAATAATAATAATAATAATAAATAAATAATATAATAATAATAATAATAATAATAAATAAATAATATAATAATAATAATAATAATAATAAATAAATAATATAATAATAATAATAATAATAATAAATAAATAATATAATAATAATAATAATAATAATAAATAAATAATATAATAATAATAATAATAATAATAAATAAATAATATAATAATAATAATAATAATAATAAATAAATAATATAATAATAATAATAATAATAATAAATAAATAATATAATAATAATAATAATAATAATAAATAAATAATATAATATTAATATATATAATAACTTATAGTTTATCCTTTATTTTATTTATTATTGAAAATGAATTGTATAAAATAATAAAATATATAATAATTCTGAATATATTACTATAATAATAAAATATATATATCATATTAATTATATATATATATAATATCCAAAAAATACTTATATATACCTATATATATATGATATATATATATACTCTTAAAGGTCAATGACTTAATGCTAACAAATTTTGAAATTATTATATATTTATATATATATACTACGTAATATATAAATAATACTATATACCTATACTTTATATAAATAAGATATACGTAGTAAAAGTTTTATATATATATATATAATATATATATATATATATATATAATATATATATCATTGCTTTTTTATCCCTTAGGCATGTGAGGCAGCCTCCTCAGGGCCCTCAAGTTATTTATATATATGTATATGCAACAGTGCCTTTTTATCCCTTATTCAAGTGAGACAGCCGCCTCATGGCCCCTAAGTTCAGGGGGCCCCCTTTCGATTAAAAAATTTAAAAAGCGATAAATTGAAGAAAGGGAGAAAAGGAAGACAAGGGTTTAACAAACGACAAAATTGTTCCCATTTATTTGAAAATCTACATCAAGTTTAAATGTCTATACAACAGAAGGTGCCCGTGATGATGATGTCGTAGAAATTGCTTTCTTTCCATTTTTTGCATGAACGAATTATTTAAAACTTCATGCTCAATCAAAAGTAATGCGAATGCATTCAACTTTTCTTCGCCCATAGAACTTTTTGGATAATTTTTATATATTTTAATTTTGAAAAAATCTCATTCTTAACATTCGTGCAAAACAATGATAAGTAATTTCGGAGAAAAATGATAAATTTGGTATAATATAAATTAAGTTATCCTTTTTAGTTGCTGAGTACGTTGAAGAGTAGGAAAACGTTTACTTAACAAAATTGAAATAATCTTTTGCTATTTGGCATTATTACTAAGTCAAATAAAGAATATTATTTTGTACTCCAGAGAGGAGTAGTTTTGAAAAGAAGCAAGTTTTTATTACAATGATTCTGAACTAATTATGTAACATCTTGTTTAAAATATAATAAATCAATTGAGGGAAGTGAAAGCAAATTTCCTCTTCCAATCATGAAAATAAGCAATTTGTACTGGTGGGCGGCTTCTCTTGTAAATCTGTTTTCAAAGGTTATAAGGATTGAAGTAAATATTGCATAAGATATATTTTTATTTTGAGGTGAATTTATTTTTGTTTTTCGTATCCGAGATGCTTATATACAGATTTATGTATTGTCTTATAACAAAGTAAATAGCTTCATTGATAAAAATTGAAATCCAATAACAATTCTTCAAAACAAATAACACATAGTTTGAAATAATATATAATAGAGTCAAATTGTTCATATTTATTTGAATATTCAAAGTCCTCAGAAATGCTATCAAAAATTCTTATATAAGTCATTATTCCGATACAGAGAGAAAAGGGTGCAAGTCTCTATGCCGTTGCAATTTCCTGTTGACTCTGTTGAAACTGAAACCCCAAAAGATTTTCTTCCAAATTTAAGCATCCAATAAGAGTATTTTTGAATTGGCCAACAAATTCTGTTGATGAGGCCGGTAGCTTTTGCTTTATTATTTTTTATTGGGATTGCTCTTCATCCAGAAATGATTTTAACAAGGTTACCATTTTCACATAAGATGAATCTACTTCTACAACTTCATCATGTTTGGAAGACCATTTTGTGCCGGTGGCTTGTTTGAGAAGGAGCTTTCCTGTATTGGAAAGTGCATCTCTCTCACTTTATTCCACGAAGCGGTGAATAAACGAAAAAACATACAAAGATTCCATTAGATCGAAGAATTCATTCACTTTATCATCATCTTCAGTGAATTTTTGCCAACCTACTTTAGTGAGCGTGCTGCACATGGAATAGATATTGCTGATTTATTAATGTCGGTGATTTTTGTCTGCAAACCGACATAGACATTGGACAATGATTTTTTTGCATACATTATCATATGATTGGCCGCGGCAATGTTTTATATCCAAATCCTTAACATAAAAAAAGTCTTGAGACTAAACCTGACAATTTAACTTTATCTCCATTAAAAATTAGTAAAGAAACTCCAAAACTAGTAACGAATAAAAATTCGAAGGTTATTCCAAAAGTATCCTCACCAACATATGACTAACATCTGGAGTTGAATCAACGCTCAATGGAATATATTTGGCCGCATGAATTTCATCAATTATTTGATTTGCAATTATTTTTTTTTTTGCTATGAGGAAAATAAATTCGTCGCAAATATTCGTTGACAAATATGATGCGCGACATTTCCCCTTATTCCATATTGTGCAAGAGGAATTTTTGAAAGTTAATCACATTCACTTAGCAATTCCAAAACATCCAAGTAATTCCCATTCTGATCAGAGCTAATTATATGGTTGGATCCACGAAATAGTAATCTTCTCGATCCAAGAAATTTTATTACGGAAGCAATTCGCATTTGAATATCTCGCCAATAGTCCATTTCAATTTTAACGCTACTTTTAAAACTCTCGTCTATGCTTTCCAGTTGTTTTGCTCGACTCCCGGTATGCCAAATAGTTTTCCACGTGTTTCTTCGAATGTTCATGACTTTTGAGCGATCGACTACTCTTTCTTCAATCGTTAAAACCACCTGCTGAAAAAACAGCTAATTATCGGCATAGAAAACAAAAAATTAATTCAGCTGATGATGAAAAAACAATCCAATCACATTCGACTTTTGTGCCGTCTGGTAATTCACGTTGCAAGTGAAATATTGAAAAACGTCGACCATCTGGCGAAGCTCGAAATTGTTTCAAAATTTTCAAAATTTTGGCATAATTTTGGGCCTAATTTAGCACAATAGCATTGTAGTGCCGCTAAATCAGTTTTAATATCCCATAGTGCAACATCATTAGAGAATCGAAATTGTGGCAGAGAAAATTGCTCATTTTAATGCACAAAACTTGAAGCCGATACATTTGAAAATAGCTTATTGAAATTATTGTCATCATTACTCAAACTTATGGACTTACCACAAGTTTCATCAATGTTTTCTTTCAAATTTTCACTTCTGTTTAGCTTTCCAATGTTGATTTCAATAGTCACAATGTTTGACTCAACTGTCAAGCAAAACTAATCATTTGAGTTATTTTTGGATTTTTTTTTTAGCTGTTCATCTAATTTTGGTTTTTATTTTTCTACTGCCAGTTTGCGTTTTTGGGCACCACTTATATAATATCTACCGATATTATATTATACCGAGGGAGAAAGAAATAATTGGGCATGTTGATTGTCACTGTGTTAAGTAAGACTGAGTCGACCAGTCGAGTGTCTCTCCTTATATGCTAATCACTGAAGTGGTAGGGATAAGATACTATAAGATTCTAGAATGTTCTGGTGTATTATATAAATTATTAGAAATATTCTGATTGAGTATACTTGATTACTACTTAATTTTGTCTGAATCACATTTGCCTCGTAGTACTATCTAAATAGAAGAGTACAAAAAGAACCCTGTCACGTATACCCTTAGCATCTATATTCTACAATATTATAATCTTTTCTAGATAAAAATCAGTAGCTCATAATACTCTTCTGAAAGTACCCATTCCGATACAGAAACTATTATTAAATATATTTATTTTAATATCCCTCACGATTTACTTGTACTTCTAATATATATCACAATATTTAAAAATTCAAATAACTGTTAATTAGAGAAAATATATTTCGTTATCTTTTCTAATTTCCAAAATAAATACATAAATAGATTTGTTATAAATTTTATTAATAACTTGTTATAAAATCAATATTTATCTATAAATATATTACACACATTATTGTGGCAAAATTATCTAATATAATAATATGAATGGATTAAGTTTCAGTGGAATAAAATAATAACTAGATAGTAATTATATAATACCATAACCACCCATTAACTCCTTAATCTTACTCATAAGTTAAATAATTAATCCATAATAATTTATTCAAATAAACATATATTAATATATTATTTATTTCTAATTATTACATACATTAGTTTATTTATTATTTGACTTGTCCTTATAGAAATTCTATTGTTAATAATGTTTTGATATATGAATTATATATCAAGATATCTATACAAAATGCAATCATTTATTATAATTATTATACCTATATTTATTATGTATATATCCCTTCTATTTTCAAATAAAATTCCCCACAGATATCAATAAATTTAAATTTAACCCCTATAATTAACAAACATACCTCATAAAATTTTAACAATTCATTAAATACCCAAATACATTCCATTAGCGCACCATTATTCCAAATAGGCCAATCATACTTCTCAAGAAGTGGATATTATATTAATCTAAATATCCTTAACTGACCAATATCCTAATCTACATGATATAATACCCTTCGCATTTTATTTATAATTATTAATTCATAATTAGTAATAACAAACTTAACATAACCTAATTTAATGTAATTTTTTAATTTTCTGAGCTGTCTTCACCTTATTTAATTTAAAAATATATTCATCTAAATATATTGAAATCATATAAGAAAACTTAATAAGTGTTAGGTGAAATAATAAACGTATTTAATATATATTCAAAAAAACAATTATAAATCTTGCTTCATAATCATTTCTCAAGCTTTCACGTATCATTTCAACATATTTTGTTTATAAATAACTCTTTATATACCTATTTACCTGACATTGACTCGACACTTCTTTAAGCTTTTGATCGTAAAACTAGAACCAGAATATGTCGAAATAAGTTGTGTGAATGCATAAATCCGATCTGTAAATCCTCATTCACGTATAGAGATCCCATTCCACAAGAATGTTCCATTCCTAAATCCTATATCGTGATTCCTATAAGTGGATGTTATAATGCTGAGTTTAATTCGAAAAATAAAAGTCCATGTTAGTACTTACTTCAGAAAAGGATAGAGAGACCGAGAGAATGGTGGGGAATGAGAGAGAAACTTTAGGGGTTTAGAGAGATTAGAAAGGGGTATAATAGATATTATTTGTGAGGGACAGGTGAAACAAGAATTAGACAATAGTGTAAATCTGTATTACATTAATGATAAATATTCATTAAATCTTTGGGCCTTAACCACTGCTTAGATAACAGACTAATAGAAATATATCCTGTAAATATAATTGTGTAGAATGTGAGCGAATATAAATATTAAAGATAGAAGTTTTTCTTAAAACATTTAATTCTTCTGGAGTTATTTTTATAATTCTGTCTTATTTATAATAATCTATCTTTCATAATATATAATATATATATATATAAATATATATATTATTATATATTATTATTATATTTTATAATATATATATATATGTATATATATTAATATATATATATAATATTTATATATATATATACTATTAAATTATAAATATATATATAATATATATATATTAATTATATATTAATTATTATATTTTTAAATAATATAATAATATATATTATATATCAATTAATATGCAAATAAATGTTATAATTCTTCTTTCCCTTAATTTAATAATTTATTAAAATTTAATATATCAAATGAGCATGAAAAATTAGTGAGGACAACAAAATGAGATAGTTCTACACTTTAAAAAAAAACAAATTCCATCGTCTTTCGCAATTTCTTCAACTTGTAAAGGATTACTTTAAAATATGCAGGAATAATTAAAATAATAAAATAATAATAATAATAATAATAATAATATAGAGATGATGATATCAATAATAAGTAATAATAATAGATCCAATAATAGATTAAGAAATTAATCTATTGGAACGGACTAAATTTGGAATCGTCGTTTTTCTTGCCTTAATATTTTGAGTGGTTTATATAGATATAATAAAGAAGATTGTTCCATTGTAGTGAGAGTAAATGTGTATATATGGTATGATGATATCTTTTGTTGATTATAATATTGATATATAGAGGAACTAATTCGAATCAGCGATAGTGTTTATTAACTTTTTAATAAAGATATAATGAATGTGTTAATAATTGATGAATGATTTTGAGCGTGAGTTAATGATATAAATGAATATTTTTTATTTGTTAATAATATTGCTATATTGAAATACGACACTAATAATTTTTAATACAGCTTAATTATTTTTTAAAATTGCATGTAAACTTATATCGTATTTCCATTATTCTTATTTAGTTTTTTAGAAGATCTTTTTGGAATTGTTTTGAATTTGAAGCGATATAGATAAAAATCTTAAAAGAAGAATGCATTATATCGAACAACCCTTATTTACAGCTTTTTATAAGATCAAAAACAAGAAAAAAATGACCAGATTAGTATAAAATATATAATAATATATATATATATAATATAGAATATAAGTGAGAGTATATAGGCCTAATAGTGGTTTTCATGCTAATATTATTGATATTATATAAGGTAAATTGGAATATATGAATGTAGTGTGATGTGAATAAAAAGTAGTATTAATTTATAAAATAGGTGTAGTCTAATATTAATATGACAATAGTTAGAGAGTTAAAAGAAGTTCTCCTTTTTTGGGCTTATAAAATAGTGCATGTTACTCTTTTATGTTTAAATTGTATGTAAATATGATTTTTATATTGTTTATGTAATAGTGAAATAAAATATATTCATAAGTTATGATAGAAGGATATATAAATAATGTAGTTATGTTTAATGAGGAGTTGTTAGTTATTAAGGAGGGGTTCCTAAGTAATGTATAGTATATAGATACTATAGGTTGTGTCTATTTTATAGTTAGTTATATATTTAGATAACAAATTATAATGTTTTAATAATAAATTATATGTAAAATAGAGTGATGTAAAATATTATATATAAAGATAATAATATGTTATTTCTAATGAATTCCTTTCATAAATCAATATGTAATCTCCTGATTGTTTTATATTTTATCTGGCACTTATTTTATGTTTGTGTGTAGAAAATGTGTTGCGCATCTGTGAGATAATAACAACGTATCACGCCTTCCTGATTTATTTATACAGCTTGGCAACCGCCAAACCTTGCGTTATCGTTGCAGAGCAATCATTGTAAAGTTTCGTTGAGGTGAGTGTGAGAGGATGGTCAGTGGCATAGGATCCAGCAGATAAAAGCGACCAAAGGGCTAAGAGTTGAATCTATAAATCCGATAGATGCAGAAACGAATTAGAGAACGCTGAGCTTTATATATGCGTTTTACAGACAAACAATAAAGTATGATACGTTATTAATGTAGTTATAAATGATTGATACATATTATCTATCATTTGGTAGATATTTTATTTTCAAGTTTAAGTTATCTACACTGAAACCCTAAAATACGTCGTAATCTTGAAAGCAAAATTATAGGTAATGGCCGGTTCAAAATTAATTGTTTATTTACTCCTCATGTGATTGGCTAGGAAGGTTGTGTCAAAATGGATGTTAAAATCCTCCAAGCGGAGTTTTAGATCGTGACCCCCACCTGACAAATAGGCCATGTAGAGAATGTACCGTTATAATAATATAAGTAGGATAACATTAGATAATGGTGTGACGTATTATTGCCAAGGCTGAGTTAGAATATGAATAGTATATTATATATATATATAATATATATAGATGTGTTAAATAGATTGGTTAATATTTAGGTTACCTCAAATGGGGTGGTAGTATATGTATTATAATATAGTCGTAGTATGATATATAGTGTGGATGTAATGTAAGTTAGGTTATAGTGTATTTTCCATATATAATATATCTTATATATTATATACATATAAAAGAATACATATATATATATATATTATATATATATTTATAAAATGATTGAATCAGAAGGCTGTAAAATATCACCCACATCAAGAATCGAGATAATGAAAAAGACAACGCACTGAGCCAGATATCAACCCTATATTTAAAAAATATAATATATATATAATATAAGCAAAATGCAATGAGGATAGTAGTAAAAAAGATGAAGAATAACACATAGAATATTATAAAATAACAAAAACATAAAATAATGAACTAATAAGTTATCTGTAATAATTTATAGAAAATTATAAATTGTGAAAAAAATGGGAAAATATAGTTTAAATTAACGTATTTTCTTTATCTTTGATAATTATTTCCGGTATAATTTAAACTATTATAAATTGATATAAAAATAAGGTCGAAATAAAATAGTAGAAATTAACTCAAAATATTACAAGCACTATTGTAAAAACTATATATTTGATATATTTGAATCAATGAACTTCATAAATCTAAGTTCTCTAATCGTATTAAAAGCCTCGATCCCTCAAGTTATAAGTTTATGAAGAGCGAAATACAGTAGAAGAGGAGAGAAAAAGTAGAAGAAAAATTTATTAAACCATATATATATATATTACAAATATCCAATATTGCTATTTCAAGCTTTGTGTGAGAAAAACGTTAGGCCATAGATAAGTAGGATTAAGTTGGATGAGTCTTATTGATTAATCCATTGCACAGGAATACAACGCCTGCAACAAATAAATGAGTATATATTATTGTTATAATTAATGTAATATATTTAATGATTAAAGTATGAAGCAATAATTGAAATAATAAATAATAATAATGATAAATTATAATATAAAGTATATGGAATTCATAAGGCATAAACGTTCCTATATAATGTAATACTTGATGATCATATAATTAGAAAGTTGTTGCTTTTCTATTGGGGTAAAGTCGTAGTTGCGTCTCCTCTGCAACTTCCTTTACTGAGTTAGTTTTTAATAAAAACTACAGTCCTTATAATCACATGTACTTATAATTATTGAATGGAAACTGAATAATAAGTTATGCAATGAAATACCGTGATATTAAATTTTTTCAATAAACCTTTACTTCGGTTCTCACTTCTTTTAAATCCGCTTTTTTTTCGGTTTTTCTTGCAATGCTAGGTACCCAAACTCATCAGTAATTTAATGTATATATAATATAAATATTAAATATTATTAAAAAAATGGGAACAATCCTATTTAATACCGAACAATTGTTCTGTTGTGCACAACAATATTATCAATAGCAACAAGTCTTTAACAACAATAATAGTAATAATCAATATGCTTGAAAGAAAAGAAACCTTTTTCTGGCGAATAATCGCCTTTCAAAGTAAACCTTTTTTTATGTGGTTTGGATCGGGTTGGTTTCTTCAGGGGCTTGATTTTTACCTGTACGTCGTCTGGAGGTGAGTTATTAATTAAGAGATTTATGAATTATGAGTAATGTTAATGTAGTAGAGAATGAAGGAACACTATTTAGATATATTATTTGATGATGTATTTTTACTTGTTACCAATAAATGTATCAAGTGTAATTCTTCATTATATTTCTAAATATTTTCTTATTTTATATTTATCACTATTTATGCTGAAAATAACCCTATGTTTGTGGATAATCGACATTTGGCTTTTATTTCTAATAAATAAAGTATGGTATTATATTTGCGTCAAGACCTGACTCAAACAACACAAATTGAGATTGGTACAATAATACTAAACTAAACTTAATCAAACAGAATCTAAATATATTCTCTGTAGTATTCTATAACGAGGTAAGCTAGCCCCGTAGCCTTTAGTCTAATTTTTTACCGGAAGGCTGTGCTCACTACCCATAGTCTAATCTATTATCAGATGTTATTATTTAACTTCTATGTTTTATTATTTAGCAACATTCCTTCATTATTATGTTTATATTATATACTCAACACTTCTGTCTGTGATTATACAATAATATATGATTGGGTAATGATAGCTTTAATTATATGCTCAATCACCCTAGTAGTATTTTAGTCAATCACGGTGCGTTTACACATTGTCTAATGCACCATAGTATTAAGTCTTTAATTATATAAATTCTACCCAACTAATAATTCCAATAATTGGTGAACGTAAGGGTTATTGGTGCGGCGTCTATTTAATTATCTATATATACCATCTAAATAATCACCCACTACTTACATTGACGTTTTATTATACCCAATACGTTTTGATTATAAATTCATTAATTACATTAAACTTCTAACGTAAACTTATAAAAGATAATTATGTTCTAATAATACCTAAATATGTACTGCGATAAATAGTGTCAAATTTGTTGCTTGCTAGAAATATAAAGTCGAAATTTATTGATATCATTTAGCTTGTTATTATAAGTGAAGCAGTGTTCCCCTTTCCCACAGAAAAGTGTAATCCTAAGGATCTCTTCTAAATCTTGTATTTTCCCACTGTTTAGTTGAAGCACTTCCATGTAGTTTCAAAATGAGTTGGAGTCAAGAGGTACTAGATCCAGTAGCAGACATCCACATATGGTCAACGGCCTGTGTTTATTGAATTTTATGATCATGCTTGGAAAAGTAAAGATAAAATCATTGCAAAATAAATTAAAAATCGATATTTCGATATTATATAATCCGATTATAACTGTTTTGTCAGATAAATGAAGCAATTCTTGCAGGATACGAAGCATTCTCATCTAACAACTCCATAATATGCAGAAATGCCATCCAAATCTCCAGGTTGCCTTGTACAGTAGGCTCCAAGCTCCTATACCACTTCTTTTTCGTTTTGAATTCTACCATTGACTTGTGATTGCGTCATATGCCCTGAAATCATGCTGAAAATTTAACAAGAATTTTCTATAGCATACCACCGGTTGAGAGCAAAAGTTCTGCATTGTCAGAAATACAAGAAAAATCTAACAACCCATAAATGCAGATTTTGAAACGCGATGAATAAAAATGGATAAAAATTGAGCTTGTGACGAAGCGACAAAATTATGCCCACCGAATAGAATCAAAATCCAGAGGACAACTGCACGTCAGTGATTACAAAACAACAAAGATGAAGTTAAAATGAATATATACATTTTCTTTTTTATCTGATCAGAAAGCTCACATTCTTTTAATAGCAACTAAATAAATGAGATGAGTGAAATCACAAAACTCTCCACAAGTTATGCTACGAAAGGGAAAAGGAATGTCCCGCTCGAATAAGACATCCACACCGTCCCTAGTTAACTGCGACGTTCTTTAACTGATCTGTATGGTGAATAAACATTTTGGCTATTAACCTTAGCGCAAGAGTCCTAAAGAAGTAATCAAGAGGTGAATACACACAAATTATATTTTTTGCAAAACCCTAAGAACTCAAAGCGAGTCGATATTGCAACCCGTTTGGGGAATTTTGTCTCGACTGTATGGTCGCACCACCTTGCTTTATATGTAATCTACTTCCACACCAAACACCCTTTGTCAAGAAGCTGTATCCAAATGATCTCTTATATGTAGTCCCTTGAGGTGAGTCCCAAATGTTTGCATGGCCCAACACCACCCAAGGATGACAATCAAAAATTCAATAGACCCTGCCTTTCCCTTCCCAAAGCATCGTGTTGTTTTCTACTAAGCAAATATTTAGTGCAACTCCCTATTATTCAAATAATATTATTAATTCGTTTTCTAATTTCAACCATGTGAATTACGTTTTGCCGACACTATTCTACAACCCTCAATGTTCTCTTCACAAATCCACAAACGCTTTATTTAAAATAATACTAAAAATAACATTAAATCTTTAACCAATTCGCGAAATTTTTCCTCAAGTAAGTTGATTACTGTGAGAGAATAGCCCTATTACGTCTCTCTCATACCAATCGATTTTATTTTCTGTGCTCACGTGATTTTTTAACCTCCAACCTCAATTGCGTTTACCCACACCTGGACTGGAATCCTTTTACTTTTTGCCTTTATTTTTATGTCTCTGTGCGAAAAAAAATTGACAAAATCTGGACTACGAGTATTAATACGAAGTACTCTTACTTGTTAACTCTTATTAAAGAACCATCATGACCAAATATCATTATTTTAAACATAATCCCTATTATAATATTCTACAGAAATCACTACTTTTTAATACATATTGGTTTTACGATATTGTGATCGATTAGAAATTGAACCACTTATCTAACCTTGATAATATACCTCAAAATGTACTTTCATATTTTAAATTTTCCCATCTGCCTAATTAATCCCTGGCCTATTTCGTCTTTTAACCCACCAAAATGCTAATACTAGCCAAGATTGGTACTCAACTTGCCCATAGCGTTTTCCCTATTTTTTGGGGCGGAATATAAATAATAAAATCCCTTTAAATTTTGGAAAATAAAAATTCCCCTAAAGAAATTCCCCTTAGCTACCTAAATCTTGCAAAGCCGGATTTGTGAGGTCTCACCATCAGACGAAATAATCGTGAACTAAATTCCTTAAAACTTCCGATTTTTATGTTTTAACTCATCGCCTTCACACCCTTAAAATTCTAATATGAAATAACATTTGTTTATTTTTCAATTTTATAAAATAAAAGTACATTATGTCCAAAAAATTGATAGATATTAACGAAATACAATTAGAATAATATTTCCTCTTTCCTAAGTTATAATTAAAAGTTAGAAGGTAACAAGAACTACTTGAGATGGGCAACAAAATTACTTATCTCCCAATAGCCTCAAAGTAGCAAATGTTACAATTTTTTAAAAGGACAACTTTTCTGTTCAAAATCAATATATATGATATTAAACAACCTTCAAAGAGGCGATATACGATACAATAAGAACAAAATAGCTATATGCTGACAATAACACGCCATCACAAAAACTTATATCTTTAAGTAAGAATACCAATGCATTAATTATGCATACATCACGAAAACTCACACCATCAGAAAGATAAATATGTGAAAGATTTTGTATACGCAAGCTCATATATTCGTTATCAAATTTTTCGAATGTGCAGTAAAATCAAAAACTCTAACGGCAACTATTATTCCCTATAATATAGTGTCCCGACCTGCCAGAATTTGAAGTTCCATCATCAGAAGCCCTACCCTTGTACTCCTAGTTACTAGGCCAATATATAGAATCAACCACAGGTGTATCAAACAACCCTATTGTAAGATTATGAACAACTTAAAACTCACAGTTAGTTTCGATCTTTTACCCTACCCCTGCTATAAAGATAATCTCCATCACAAGAGCCACTCTGTATCCGCTTCCCATCCATTAAATAGAATCCCAAAAATTCTTTTCTGCTTTTCACAACCCAGGCATGCTCTAGCTCTAAGTCAGTCTTCCTTCATATCATGATGTCAAAGTTGACGCCTTATTTATTAATCTCGTATTTAACAACAGGACTCAGTAAATATGATATATTCCTACCACTCCTCATCCTTCAACCCGGATTCGTCGTAAGCGTTTCAAGAATAGAATTTTCATCAGAACTGACTATAAAGTGCAGCACTTGTCTACATAAAGGAAAATTTTTAAAACAGAGAACAAAAGATCATTAGTAACTTATATATTCCTGTCACAATTTCATAGTTAATTAATGATGACGTCCAATTCATTAAACAAGATATCGGAGAAAAGCCATAACCAACAAATATTGTTTGGCATACTCGATATGTGATTCAATTAACTTGATTAACTTCCTAATATCCATCCATAGAATACACCAATCCGCGATTTTTATAAATCTTCTTCTTAAAATTTTAATCTGCCCATCTGAATGGGAAGGCATGAATTTCACCATCGTTGAAACGATACCACACAATTTGTTATCTACCTAAAATTTAACATTAATATTTTAATATAAAGCACACTTATAATGATCAGCACCCCCCGAACAAGCTATATCTTCATTCAGAGATCGGATTGCAAGTCTGTTGTAAGCTACAATTAAATACCCGCTCTGACCCTTAGTAGTATCCGTTGTACTTCCTTTATTAATGTCTAAGAATTTTACCCAGACATAATTTTTAGTTGTCAGGAAGCACATTATTATATATTCCATAAACCCTTCATCTCTACACTCTTGAATACTTCAAATCCATCTCTATCGTATTAGAACTACGATCTATGTAAAAATCTTTTACTACCGACTCACTTAACTTGACTGTAAGATGTGCCCTATCGTGTAAATTAAGACCTGTTACTTTGTTAATTTTCCTTCCCTTTGTCTTATCCAAGGTAACTCTACAAATTCAATAATGACTATCTATCACCGCACCTCTATTCCCTTTCAAACTCGTGTATGATTTTTATCGATATCTGACTAATTTATCCCTCTCGCCTCATACTCACCTCAAACAAACTTCATAAGCACTTCTCAACACCATTACAAATTTCTAACCTAAATCCCTAAGTCGGATTATTTTTCCCACAAAAATCACGAGATGAAATAAGAAATAACTAGGATTTATAATGTCACCGTACCTAAACTTAGAACAATTATTGATTTTATGTCCACCCACCTGGAGTTTCATATTTGGTATAGAAGAATCATTATATCCACCTACACACTCAGTCATGAACACAGGCGGATCTTCCTGAAATGCAGTTTCATGATCAGTTATATTGACTGATCTTCATTTAAGAAATTTCTGATATCCGCGGATTGGAATCAAACCATCACTTACCTCAATAGCTGTACCTTTCATGCATTGGGTAAAGAAAGTAAACTTGCCTATAATACTGTAAAATAATCGACCCCTATTAATCCTTCGAATTTTCAAATTTTCATTCGTACGTTGTAGAGAATTTTATTAGATAATCTATACTTACTCATTTGTCATGTCATGAAAGCTCCTTCCAACCTTTCACGACAAAAGTTAAGATCTACGTCGACAATGAAAAAAGGAAGCTTTTAAAATTTTATCTTCCCCATATAGTTCTAGGTAGGACACTTTTAATATTTTATCGATTGCACCCTTAAAAATGTTTTTATTTCATTAGTGCTATCTTTTTACACTGTTTTCCTCAATTTAGTTTCCGCAAAACACCAGGCTTTAAAAAACTACATTGTGATCCTAAATCTGGTGACACAATTAACCACCACACCCATTTTTATTCTTATTTTTAACGTTTTAAAGACATTGTAGCTAGCAAATTTTCCTCCCAAAGCAGGACCTCCCCAATATCATATAGCAATACTACCTTCAACAAGTCTTCCCTGTATCTTCTGATTCCGATGTTTCTCCAGCTTCCCGCTCCACCTTTTCTCACAATCTGCCTAAGAAAGATTTATTACAAAAGCTGAAATATGAAGTGACCCGCACATTACCAAATTAACAAGATAACGCATCCATTTATTTGAAGACCCATAAACCACGAGGACAGCAAGGTGTTTATCGCTACTACATCTGTAACATAAGCCCAGACTCTTACATCACTGAGCAACTCGCTCTTTATTGGTTGCATAAATATTACACTTAAACATAGAATGTTCTTCTTACAAAATTGCAAATCCTTTTAGCTACTCAAATAACCTGTTTCGGCACAACCCTCCTCCCTATTACTACTAAAAATTAAACAGTTAGTTCCTTATTTTGGGATTGGACTTTTACGCTATTGAATTTTTAATTTTGATTATTTAAAATAAGTTTATTAGCAAAAAAAGAAGGTTTCTGAAATTTTGTTCTAGTATTTGATCCACTTTTTAATATTTCAAATGAATAGTCAAAAATGTGATTAATAGGATGGGTACATCAAATTACATTTATTAACAAGTTCTCGTTTTAATGAAACAGAATTTGCTGAAAACTATATTACTTAATAATACGCAACCCGGAGTTTCGGGAATGAAATCTAAGTTAAAAATTTTGTAACAATCGCTATGTCCATACCTCCTGACTCCAGCTTAACCATTCCGTGCCCTCTCATACCTAATTCATCCCAATATTGTGACCCACGAAATATTTCCTAGCCTCAAAATTTCATTCCACTATATAAGCCCTAATCTAAACAACTCCTTTCACCACCAGTTTAAAAGCCCTCATGCCATAATTTTCACTTGGGTATTACTTTAAATGGCTGCAACGACCTGCAAAGCATAATCTTGCCAAATCATGATTAAGTATGACCAATTTAGCTTTATCACTCCAGTGAAGACTTACCATCACCTCCATTAAATTACATCGAACTTAAAAGACAATGACAAAACTTCCTATCCTTCCACCTTGCCGTGAAACAACCTCCATGCATTTCACCTCAGGAGGTTACCGGTTCACGTCTTAATGCAAAGCATTTTCATTTTGACACGCCACTTATTATGAATATCCGTTGTTCATTAATCCTGTTGCCTCAAATTCTCTCTTACTCTCCACCCTGATTTTAATCTCCCAATCATCCATTTTTCCCCATACTCAAATTGCCCCATCCCTATCTCTCTACCAAAACAAAGATTCATCTCAAAACACACACTAAATCGTATTACATATTCAAACCGTGCATTATAGATTCATTTACCCAGTATAATTAACTCCTAATTTTCCTTGACTCGAAAACAAGCCATTTTTTTGCTGATTTCACTCAATTTGTTGCCCGTTCAACATTCCAACACCTTATCTCAATACGTTTTAAAGAGCATTTGTCACCTCCTATTTTTCGCTTACAAAAGCAAGCGCGTTTGAAATAAAGCTCCTCGTTTTAATTCCTCACCACCTTACTCCAAAGCGTTTCTAGTGCAAATTTTTTCCTGCGAAAGGATTTATGTTAGTTAACCTGCGAATTATTTCGACAATCCATTCTGAATTTATTTCATTCAATTATATTATTAAATTTCAAAAAATTATCTTATAGACTATAACAATAATATCATAATTTAAACTTGTGATGAAAAGAAATTTCCTATTTTGTAATACAATTTCAAATAAACGGTAATCAAATAATCGAGAGAAGAAAAATAAAGATGTAGAATAAACACAAACTTTTACTTATTAATAAAAATAATTCGGGTAAAAAGACAATATAATTGAATATTTGAATAATTTGAATTCAATCAAAACAGTCTCTCAAATATACCACACACGCCCCTCGCTTGAAATCCACAGTTTAGTGTATTTGAATGACGTGATAATAATACAGAAATACCACAAACACCACACCAGGGAAAAGATACACCAAATTATTAACAACACTTATATATATCATAATATATATTATACCATTTTAAACATCTATCGACGCGGCTTAACGTTTTCGTAAATAGATAGTGAATTGTTGCTATGATAATCCCATTCACAGGAATAATAACAACGCCCATACTGCAAACCCATAATACAGGGAAATTTGTTTACCAACTCACATGTATAAAAATACCCAAAATATGTACCCAATGAGCAATGAATAAATAACGATAAATTATAATGAAAGAATATATGCTGAGACGAACAATATCTTACCCTGTACAATCTGTATTGATCAATGTTTAGAAAAAGGTTGTTGTCTTTTTCTATGCGAGTGTATAAAGATCAAGTTAAGCAATCTCCTGTCCTTCTACGTTAGTTTATTTGCACACACACAAACTCCTCTTAATCACCGATATGAACTTAGTTCCATGGAAAAACAGATATCACCTATTGCAGAAAGACCGGCCGATATTTTTCGTTCCAACGTTTGCTCTTCTGTTCTCGACTTCTTTTAAAATCCCTTTTTTCTCGGTTCTTCTGCAGCGGCCCAAAACTCACATGTAATCAACGATTATATTAATATATTCTAAAAAATATGAACAAATATCCTTTTCGTGGAACACACATTTTCTGTTTGGAAAACACTAATCAAATTATAATCACACACAAGCGTGAGCCACATAAACAAAAGTCTTTATTCTTTAACCTACTACTCAATTAGTTCGTTTTCTAGTGAGTAAAAGGAAAGAACCTTTTATCTGCACAATAATTCGCCTTGCTCTATATGCTCACACACACTTATTTTGAGTTGTTTGACTTTATTTTCCAGGCGATATGTGTTCTTGACTATAAATTAATAAAATGATATGACATACATTTGAAAATGTTAAGTAGGAAAAACTATTTTATTATTGTTATTTAAAGAGACATCAATACTCTGATAAGTGCATCCTTAAATTACTTACACATAAAATCTATAGTCTCTTTACGACTATCTACTCTACAGGTATTCTAACTATCAGAAATATTATATAGTCTATTTATAATTATATCTATATTATATATTCAGAACTATAAATAATATATATAATATTAATATATATTATATAATATATATATATATATATATATAAATAAATATATCACACTATATGTGTAAAGCTATAACTTCTCTATACCCATTCATTCCCCCTAGGCAAGAATAAACACAAAACAGCCAAATCAAAAATGAGAAATATAGTAACATAAAATTATCCATATAATATTAATCCATTCCTCACTATAAGTTAATACTCACTCTATCATACTCACTACTATTTACATAAATTATATAATATATTATAGTGATGATATATATAATAATATTATATTACTTGTCACTCACTTTATACCATATCTAATAACAAGGCAGAAATAAAAATATTCCTCATATAATATTACTAATATAAATAAACGCTTATGTATAATATAACCAATACTGTCAGTGATAAATATTATAACAATATAATACACTCATATTATCTTTGAGTAACTCAAATAATTAAAACAATCAACACTATATATAAAATGACTATATATATACTCGGTCTATTACCACTATACCTCCTACTCATATATTTATTGTTAATATACAATTATATATTATATATATACAATACATATATTAAATATTTATCTAATCTATATTAATACCTATGTACTAAATATACTACAAGTTATTATACATACCTTAGTGCATTATCTAATACTTTTTACTCACACACTATATACTATATATTAAATACCTATTATAATGCACTCCTCCTTACTATAATAATGCTCTATATAAATTCTACTATACAAATATACAAAGGCAAATTCTCTTTAAACTCATTCCATTCCTCCTCCAGGCCTCACAAAAACACACTCTCACACTCCATAATAATAATAACAACAATTTTAATATTCTCAATATTATATATTAATTTATTTTATACATATTATACATTATCATATATATATTATACTATCCATCATATATAATTAGAATATATATAATATTATATTAGATAGTTATAGAATGCGATTTTCGATAAAGTATATATCCTATATTATATATATATAGTGCTATTTATTTATATTCTTCGAACTTTTTAGGTTTTCTTTGTCTGCAGCGATCTAGCCACTCCTAAAACGAACCCTACCTATATTCTGCCCGCCCCTAGCAATTGACTAGTTTTAGCACCTAGCGGTTAAGCTGAGGACCTGTGGTAATATAATTATGCAAATATCCATTATATATATATAGATATATACCACTATATAATTATATTATAAAATTACAAGGAATTCGACTATCAAGTAGAATTTGAAAATGAACTTTCCATATGTATATATTTGCTTAATCCTTCCGAGTAGATTTACTATACCTAATATTAATACTATATTTATATACTATTATTATCTTATATTAGCTATATATATATATATATATATAATAATAATATAATATTAACAACAAGTATATTTTATAATATCAGAAGCTGAAATTGCCTAATATACAATATATCAAAGTTATTCAATTATATAAAAACAGTAATTTTGTTCTTAATCGTTTTTCATTGCAAACTTTGCAATTTTGATGGACAAACATATAATAGATAATTAAATTTTAGCTAAATATATAGATATATAATATATAACCAATAAGTTACGTTATATATACGTTTATAAAGTATTCGTTATATTATCTACTTTATTATATAAATACTCAATTATGTGATTCAAATACATATTATAATATATTATATTACTAATATATATAATTAATAACGATATAATATATAATATTCATATATAGTACAACACACCATATACTTTACTATATATTAATATAAATTATTTGACGATTAGATAACAGTACAGTTTACAAAATAACTTATTATATATATACTCAAATAGTCAACCAATTTGACTTAATTCGTTAAATTTAGTATTAATAATTTTTAACATAAAATAATAATATATAATATATGTATATTTAAAGTATCTGCTTTTAAAAATGAATATTATTATTACCTACTATATTTATACCTATATATAGATATATATATATATAATAATATATATATATATAATATTATATAACATTACTACCACACACTCGTAAATCCAGTACATGAGACGGAGTGCAAATGTTGCAAATGTTGCAGAAATTAAGAACAACACAAATATATTATCGCTACACACGCGAGCGTAAACAGTTCATGACAAATCCTTCAAAAATGAACGTAATGAGTCTTCTCCTCAGTTATATATATAATTCTAACCATTTACATTTTATATATATCTACTTATATTTATATATACTAATTAATAGTTCACCGAATACCTAAATTAAACTATCTAATACCTACTATTATATTAAACCAAATATAAATACATCTTAAGTGTATATTTACAAAATAATAGTATAATAAATATATATAGATTATAATACCTCTACAAATATTATTATATATTATTTACTCACCTTAAACTTTACCCTTACCCCCCTCTTGCATTTATTAATTTACATCACACTGTGCACCACAAACGCAAAGTCCCAAACACGAAGCGTACGTGTCACGACTTTAACTCATGAACAGTTATCGTTGTCATATGTTATTTACAATTACATATATCATCTGGCATATCCACCACCCTTAAACACACCCCCTCTCCATTCAAGACGTTACCCTTCATCCTCTTTGCTTGTTGCCATGTTGGGACAAAGACGTGGATAAAGAGAAGAAAGAAGAAGCTAAGAAGTAAGATGATATGCTACAATCCCTTATTTTTTTATAATTACTAATGTGATTCATAACCACCCTCATATATTATATATATATAGTATATATATAATATAATAATATATATATAATATATATATATATATATATATAATATATATATCACATTGTAGCGTACCTGGAAGAATACACTTGGGTTGGCTATAAAAAACATATAATATATTATATAATCAAACTACTCATAAATATATGAATATAATATTTATATCACTACTAAATTATATACTAATATATATATACCGTATACTCATACATATAAACATAATTACATATATATATTATATATATAATGTATATATATATTATAAAATATATATATAAGTTATGAAAAAAGTTTACCCAATGGCAGAATAAAAACATACCTATGAAAAATATAATTGTATTGCAAAAAGCCTTAAGTTGACATGATGGCGGTCCTCACCAACACATCATGCTCACCTGTCGAGATTCGAACCGATACTCTTACTAACGCATTTAGTAAACGAGATTTCTGGCTCAAAACACACATCAATTACCTTCGACGCTTTTTTGCATTTTTCTAAATAATCCATAGCGAAGCGACGAACCTCTAAACCAAATTCGTTTTACTGAAACGAAATTAAGGTTTAATTCAGAAATGTTTAACGAGGATAAAATAATATATTAATTGGTTAGTATACGAGCTTACAACTCACGAGTATATATTTAATAAGTTGAGATATTTTTTTTTACTTTATAAAAATCGGAAACAATAGAGATCGTTTCTATTATATTTGTATTCAATTATAGGCTTCTATGATTAATCTAATAATATATCAAAGATATTAAATATTTATATATGCACTCCTTAAATTTCTTCCTATCTTATAGAAATCTTTATATATCTTTTACTCTTATAGAAATCTTTACCTATTTTTATCTATATATATATATAAATATTATATAACAACAACTATACATACATAATTAACAAACTAGTAATTATTCTATACAATTATTATTATTACACTCGTGTGTTTGCCCTATAATATAAATAAATCTTGCAAATGCTCTTTTATTAATAGATACAAATTATCAAATTTATTAATCCTAATATTTATACTTAATAACATAAAAGGCACTTTATTTCCTTTTATTTCAGAATACATATTATATTTATTATTGAGACGCATATATAATTCATATATACCACAGATTTAGAATATTTATACATAACAGTTTAAGCATCCAACTGTACAAAAACCATTTTAATACACGTTTAACTATATGAGTACATATATATAGAATCAAAGTACTTATTCATCCGAAGGCGTATAATGACTATATAAATTTAAGATATACTAATTTACCTGTCAAAAAATGATGTAAGTTATATAGTTATAGTATTATTGATTAGTATGAGCAAAGCAACAATATATATACCAATAAATTAACACTCATATATGTATCCACTTAACTCACTACTCGCCTTCTATGATATATATATGATATATAAATAAATAAAATTAAAAGCTGTATTGGGAATGTTCTTTCTCCCCAACATAGGATTATAATATACTATATATAGTGATATATTATATCGGTAGGGATAAGTATGTATTTACTCACATATAAGGTTATATATATTAGATATGTATTATATTATCTCTTATTATAAACTATAATAGTATATTAATAAAGTGATATAATATATATAATAGTGATAGTTATTAGTTAGTGTTAGAATTCTAGTATTTATATATGTGTTAATTATATATATATAGTTATATAATGTAAAGGATCTAGCTGTGATATGGTAATATATATATATATGTAATAATGTTATGATCTGGTATAAAGTTAGTATAGTATAAGTGTGGAAATGTTAGATAACGCAAATATAGAGAAAGTAGCTAAGATATATATCATATTAACTTGGGCTGGTAAGTTATACTATATATATATATATATATATATATATATATAAAGTAGTATAAATATATATATAAGCTCAATATATAATATTACACATAATAAAATAAATTGTGTAAATATATATAGTATAATATATATATATTTCGGATTATATATATATATATATATATATATATAATAATATAAATATGTAATTATATTCATACAATATATATAGGTAAATAAATATATATATATTGATATAGTATACTATATAGGTGATACACACACTTTCACTATTATATTTTATCTATCTATCATATTCTCGTCTCCTATATATTCTTTCTTCTACTATTACTATATATATATCTATACTATATCTTACTCTAATCTATATCATAATATTATATCTATATCTTATATACATATACTTACTTATTACTATATCATTTCTTACTATCTACTCTATCTATAATATTATACGTCTATCATATTACTTATATCATCGGTGCTCTTCTCCCTATCTTTCCCCTGTATTATATATATTTATATATATATATATACTATATAATATATATATAATATATATATTATAATTATATATTATATTAATTACTATATATTATATTATATAAATATATATATTATATTAATTAATATCTGATTATAATAATATTATATATATATTATTAAGTATATATGATAATATATATCTTTATAATAATATATATATCTATTTAATATATATATATATAATATATATATATATTATATATATATATAGAATATAATTAGTAAATATAATATATTACTACACTGAAACTACAGTAGTTAAACAATAATAACTATATTTTCAATTATACTTATAAAAATATTTATTTAGGAATTATACAATTATGTATATATAGCTTTTTCAACAAAAGTAGTTAGAGATAATTAACTTTAGTATATATGAATATATAATATATTATAATCTACAATAATAATTCTATATAATATATTATATTTATATTTATATTTATAAAATTAATATACTTATATATTTTTATGAAATAAAAACTTACTTTTTAAATTGTTTAATTATTTAAACTTTATATTTTTTAAATTAATTATTCATATTAATTAATTACTGAATATTAAAATGGTAAGAAATAAAAGCTGCTATGATATAATAATACTTTTTAATTTTTAATATAAGTTAAAGATATTATTAATTAATATATATTATTTGATCTTATTTATATATTATATTATATATATATATATATATAAATATAATGATATATTATAATATATATATATATTAATATATATATTAAGTATATTTTTGTCACTACTCATATATACTACAATTATTTACATATATATGTAATTATTTTCACTACTTCATAATAATATTATTAATAATGTAATAAGATATTTAACTTTATTGCAGTTATAATATAGCTATTATAAATTGTGAATTTGAATTTAGTTTAGATAAGGAGTGTATCAATATATTATCTATAATTTATATATATAACGTTCCACTTAGTAATAAGATTTGAATACTAGTTATTATTGACGAACCTTATTTTACTAATATATATATATATTATATATATAATATATATTACTATAAAGTTAAATTGAGTATATATATTACCCCTCCTTTAGTATAGTAAGATTCCACCACCGTTATTCTATTGTTATATATATAAATATATATATATATATATATATATATATATATAAAATATATATTATGCCGTACTAATATTATGAAGATATTATATATAATTCTTATATATATTATTATTATATTTTTATATATTAGATGATATCTCTGATTCAGGAAATATAGATATTCAAATATTTTTAATATTTTTATATTTTTTCACATATATTATATTTAAATTATTGTTGATATCTACTAGAGCTAGCATCTAATGATTTTTAGTAAACCTCTCAAAACTATATGGATAATCAGCCAAGAGAGAGTGAAACCCAAACTTGTAAGAATGTGTGGATCACTTTAATAGTAATTTTTATTAAACATTTTCCTTTATTCGTGGATCAATTACCCACAAGAATGGAAAAACTTCGTGATATTTAACGCCAAGCCGAAACCAAAGCGTTCGCCCAAAAAGTGATACCCACCACACATGCGAGGTTTACGTCTCTGGTAATCTCGGGCGAATACGTCATGTGTGTGGCCGTGGCCTTAATACTATTCACCCCAAATAGACTTAATTTTAAGGCACCATCCAATTGATAATGTTCTTTAGGCTTTACGTGTGTGTGTTTTAAAAATAATATGGCTGAATGGATTTAATTATAGATAATTAACAGCATTTTTTCTTAATATTAAATCTACACTTACTCCATTAAGCATTATATATCAAATAATTGTTATGTAATAATTTCTAAATATTTGACTTTTTGCGTTACGGTTATATAAAATTGAGGTTTTCACGTAATCTATGAATATATCAAATATATAAAGTAAAAACTAAATTAGTTTAAACTAAAAACTGCTATATATGCTGTAAATATAATAAGTTATGTATATTTATTTTATGCTGGAAGTATATTACCAACTTTTAATATCTCAATATTAAAGTGCTAATTTTTCTCTTCAGCTCTTCTCATTACCTTCTAGCATTGATTTATAAAATCACCATGACGTCATTAGAATCCTCGTATCTACCCCGTAGCATAGAATTTACTGTAAGATCCAGATTAGGAGCAATAGCAATTTCTAATATAGTGTGATATCGACCTCCTAATATTAAGCTATATTATATCTCCTGCCTGCTTTATTCTTTCCGATAATTATATTTTATTATTGCCAAATAGCTTCTTTTTTAATTTAGAGATCACCTCAAAATTATTAATGATTTAGTATACTTTTACCATTAATTTTCAATCTCATCCTCCCTTAAGAACTAAATCCACAACCTATTGCGTAGGAGCTTAGCTACCCGGCTTACCCTAGTAATGTATATGGGCCCTTGCAGTTAAGAATATATATATACATAAATATCTAATGTATATATAAATTTAAAAAATATATATAATAGTAAATAATATAATAAAATTATATGATAAATACGGCATATGTAGAAGGTATGATATATTAGTCTATTATATATTACCCTTATAATACTTAATATAATTATGTTTTCTGATATTGGAATATTATTTGATAGATTTGCAGTCATTGCAACAGCTCCGGACATTGAACGAAGGAGTTAGATTTTTAGTTGGAGGGCAAAAGTTAGTGATTCTGATATATTCTTGTTTATTATTATTAGTTAAATTATCTACAATAGTTATATAATTACGAGAATTATATATTTTTATTTTAATAATATAATTCGACATTTTATATGCTTTTTAATTCCTGTCAAATATCGTTTACTATATATATATTTGTACCCACCGTTTCCAAAATTTATATCGTATCGTATTAGTCATTATTTTATTTCAATTTATATTATTATTCTTAGAGTATTAGTAAGTATTTACATAATTATTCTATATATATTATTTTTATATATATAAATATTAATATGTTAATATATATAAATGCATTTATATAATAATATATAGTATATATATTATAATACCTATATAATATTAATGTGCCCCGTTATATATTCATTTAGTTATGGATATATAGATATATCACGTAGAATATAGTTATTCTATATAGTGTTATATATTATATATATATAGTCAACCTAAGTCAACCTTTGGCGGCCCCTAAATGCTATCGACATACTGAAGAGTTCCAGCGGAGAAATACTGTCAAGAAGCTGCTGTACAAAAAAGCAGAACACAGCTACTTAGTTTGACTTCAAAGCCAATATAGAAACGAAAAACACATTAAAACTATAAAAAATGATCTTTCAATACTAAGTATTAAATAAATGTTATGTAAATATAAAGTTATTCTCTGACAAAAACAAGCTAATATATATATATGTCTCCGCGAAACATATAAAGATCAGTTTTTTTATTGCGCCAAATTTTAGGGGCAAGGCCCCCGCGTGCACTCACCGCCGCTGCCTACGCACATTAATTATATTATACGCTTTCATATATTATTGATATAATTATATTCTTAATATATTATTATTAAATATTATTAATATGTAATTGTATATATACTAATTATATATACTTATATATATATATATATAATATATATATTATTATATCTAGCCTATAATTATATATATTATATATAATTATAGGTAAATAATCTAGTTTATTGATCATATAACCATAATTCACACGGAGCAAAAACCATTTTACTGTTTCTCATAAAAAAATTTATACAAGTTAATGAAAAGTTAAAATTAAATGTTAACCTATTAATTTTAAGAAAATTTTTTAGTGCAAGCTTCTGGCATAATTCCAGTAACTTACCACCTAAGAATTTTCTTAAAAAACACTTTAAGCTCTCTCTAAACTTATAATAAAATCTTTTTTCATTGTAGAAAATAGTGTTACATCAATTTGACTAAAATTATAAATACTCATATATAATATATAGTACCTACATTAATTTAGTTAATACTATATATATATAAGAAATAATCTTAATTAAACAATAATCATATAAATAATATAATTATTATATATATTCTTAATCTACTGCTTCTACCTATATATAATATATATATATATAAATATAAATTATTAGCAAATATTAAATATTGTGCATTGACCTCACTTATTTTATTGAAAATTTATTTATATAAATTTTTATAAGAAACTTTACTTCTTTCTCATTCTTGAATAAAATGGAAAATTAGGTAGGGATTACATTAACAACTTGAAGTTCAATAATTTAAAATTATAAATATGTAAACTCAAATTTAAACTAATTATTAAAAATATGAAATATATATCGAACAATGGAGTAAACAAAAAAGATATCTTATGTCAATCATATAATTTTTAAATAAACAAACAAAAATTAAATGGAAACTCTAGCGAGTTATTTAATAATTGAATTCATTTAGAAATTCTCGCGTCCTACCTGCCGAGTATTAGAAGCTAAAATTACTTGACAACCGAGCGTATGACGATAATGACTCTATTTTTATAACAATCAAAACTTCCCGTGAGTAAGTTATGCGGACTACCACGGTCATCCCGTGCCTACCGTAATAATCAACACAATATATGGAAAACCTTCTGTCTCTCGTAGAATACCTGTGTACGATAGAGTGTGGCTTGCGCTGGCAGTTGTGTTTGAAATTTTGTATCGGATGTGTCTGATTGTCTGATATTGAATATTAATTTATATAACTTTTAATATAAATCTTTACGCAAATTTTAGTATTATATAATAAAATAATTGGAAATTAAAACCTTTATAAAACAAATGAAGTATAAAGGTGTTTACAAAAGCACGATGAAGGTTTCCTAAAATAGTTAGATTAGCATATACCTTAAGAATGCTTTTATTTAAAACAATTGATAGGACTGTTCTAAGAAGAGTTAAAACTTCACAATTGAGTGAGATAAGTTGGATAATTAATATAGTAAATATTAATAGCTAAAAATTAATAGACTGTAAATAGGTTTTTTCATACAAAATAAATAAAAAGTATATAATTTAATTAAAAAAAATATGTTTCGAGTTAGTTTTTAGCTTTTTTATTTTTATATTTTATTGTATATATAATATTAGTAATTATTTATTAGTTTATATATAAATATATAATAATATACAGTTAATTTTATATTAATTTATTAATTTATTATATATATATATATATATATATTTTACTTTGAGGATTTTTTAATTTAGATAGGTTAGTTATTTCTTTTTATGTTGAAAAATAATATTTGTTTAATTTGGATAATTATTTATTAATTTATTATTAGAAATATTTTAAAAACCTCGATGATTTATATTAATTTATATTTTATTATAAATATATATGTTAATTGTATATAATTGTTATTGTAAGTAATTTTATATTTACCGAAATTATTTTAATATAATTGCTCTTATTTAATTAATTTAAATTAATGATTTATATATATCATATAATTTATTTAATTATTATAATTATATTATTATATATATTATTATATAATTATTTATAATATTATTAATATTGATAACTTTCATTTTATAAATATAATTTTATATTTAATATTATCATATTTAATTTATATTATATTAATTAAATTATATATATTATTATAATTAATTAATTAATTAATTTTATAATTATATATAATTATATTATTATTATTATATTATATTAAATTAGTATTAAGTTAATTACTGTTAGAAATGCTACCCACATCATTTGGGGACTCACTAATAATTTTTGTATTTCAATATATATATTTTCTAAGGTTTAGATTTAAATTCAACTTAAATTAGTATTATTTTAAAAATTCTTTACTGGCAACTTCAGGAATTATGACAGAGTTCAAAAAAGTAGTCTAAACAATTTTAAAATACCTAACTTAAGTGGCTGTATCTAATATCTTGGAAAGTGTATTTAATTAATAGAAAATTTTTCGGTGCTAAATAAATATTCTTGTGTTTTACAGCTTTAGGGTTATTAAATACTTATTTTATTTATTATATATAATGATATAATTATTTATAATATGATATAGTTATTTATATTATTATAAATATATTGCATATATAATTATAATTCATATTATATAATATTTAACATCTTAAAAATATTATCTAATTTAATATTAATTTTAATTATTTTTTTATTATTATTCACAGATTATTATTTATTATTATAAGATTTTAAATTTAATTTTTACTATAAATTTGTGTCCTTATCCCCAATGTCGAACTTGTTTGTTCCTAGGTACGTCCACTTTATAATTTAAATATTATTATATTAAATTTAATACTATTTTATTAAAATATAATAAATAATATAATATTATTTAATTTATTAAAATAGATCATAATTTACAATTATATGATTTAGTATTTATATTTTTTTAATTATAAATTAATTAATTAATGTATTGTTTTTTATATTTCTCAATTATATTATTAAATTATATTATTATTATTATATTATATATATTAATTAATTATTATATATTATTAATTTTTTATGGATATTTACAAGTATTTATATTTTATTATTTAGATACTAATGTTTATTATTATATTATTAATTATTAATATCATAATATAATATTTAATTAATATTATTAATTATATATTATATAATTTTAAATAATTTTCCTTTTTAAATCTCATTATATATATAATGAATAATGAGCTATAATATCTACTGGTCTCGGGAAGATCTTAATAACTACTATTGATTAAAACATAGCAATTGATTTTTTCAAATTCTGTGTAAAATGAAATTAAGCTCCAAAAAAATTCTATTATTTTTGCATTTCACTCGTATCTTTTTTCCCAATCTATCATTACATGTTATTTCAAGCATTTTTCATTTAATGTTGACCAAATTAATTTCAAATTATATAAAATTTTGTTTTACTAAATAATTATCTAAATATAAATATTAAATTTATATTATATAGTTAATATATAATATATTATATACCCAATATTTATATATATAAATTATTAATTATATTTAATTAAATAGAATACTATAAATAAATAGATAAGATATATATAAAAAAGAACAGAATCTGAAAGCGCAATACGCAACAAGTGTATTCTTCAGGTTACGCCAGCTGAATAAAAATATATATATATACTATATAAAGTAATATATATATATATATGAATAGAGTATATATATATTTAGAATATATATGAGATAATATATGATATGATAGATATGATATAAATAGTGAGAGTATATATATATAAAGTATATATAGAAATAGTATATATATTATAGATAATATATAGAGAATATTAATATAAATATATATAATATATATGAGGGTATTTTATTAGTATTAGGTATAGAATATATATTTTTAAAATTTCACTAAAATGTAATAGATAAATTATATTGCGGGACATTCACTCGTTAGCCAGGGATGGCACGGAAAAGAAATCAATTGATTTTTCAACTATTTTCACTGATTTTTTGCTTTCTTTGATTTTTTATGAAGTTTTTGATATATATATTTTAATTTTTTGATATTTAAGTAAATTTAATTTCAATAGAATAAAAGAAAATTAGAATAACTATAAAGTGAATAGCAAGGCTACTCTGTTCAAATTTCTACACTATAAAATTCCTTTCAAAAATGATTCATTGTGTTTCAATACAATGTTTCTTATTATTTCTATTATTATATTTATCTTTATTACAATAACACTTCGTTCTATGTGTGCTGGTTTCAATTTATATGATATGTTCTATTGATATAAGCCCTATTTTAACCCATTTTGAAACTCAAGTTTATATGTTCTCAAATGGTGAAGAAATTAATACTATTCATAAACTTTAATAAATAAAAAGAATCTTTTGTGTTACAATTATATATTTTCGACCTGACGTACACGATATCAAAATAAAATCCAAAAAATTATAACTCAATATAGAATTTAATTTTTTCTTAAAAAAAATCTCATAAAAATCCCCAACCCTGCCAGTAAGTCTTTATACATTTTACTTTCTTAAGAATTCCCACGGAACCCAAAAAGTATATATTCGTGAACAAGAACGTGTCTTATATGAGACCCGTGATATTAAAAATACCGTCCTTGAATTCGTTTTGAGCCAATTATTTTTATAATTACTACATATTATATCGGTTCTCCTGCTATTATGAATAAAATTACGTTACAATATATAAAGATGCTTAAATCTTTTTAAAAATATATATATATATATAGCGGATATACATATATAAATCCACATGTTAGACTAATCAAGGTGTGAAAATTCCTCAAAAAGCTCGAGCAAATAATTTTTTTAATTATATATATATATATTGAACAATAAATTATGAGAAAGAAATGTTAGAGCTTTCGTGCAACCCCTGGTTTAAGGAAAAGCTGAGTGCTGAAGCACGGCCAAGGTGATTGGCTCACACAGTTGGAGGAAATATCACGGGGCTGCTCGCTTGCAGGATGGGTGCTTCACTTGTCTCTTTTGGTTTCAGGATTGAGACAAAAGATGGCTAGTAAAGATTTCATATTTTTAAGATTTTTTCAAAACAGAAAGTAGAAAATTGTTTACTCAGAAACAAAAAAAAAAAAAAAAAAAAAAAAATTGGTACACAAGATTAGGGTAATTGAAATATTTAATAAACTAAGTTTTATAAAAAAAACACCCAGGTTTATATGCTTATAATAATACTGTGGCAAAACATCAGAACTCTAGTTTGATAAATGTTGTAAATTAATTTTCAAAAAGTAAACTTAAAAACTATTAACCAAATTATTTATAAAAAAGCTTTTAGAAAATATAAAAATACAGTAAGAAGCCACATGGGTCTATCCCTTGCTCCCCTTCAAACTCCACAACAATTACCATAACATAACATTGTATCATTGCAAATCCACATAAGCACCCTAGAGCTGTCAATAACTATTATACATTAGGAAATATAGAGACTCATAATGAAAAACCTACAAAATGGGTAATTCCTATCCGAGACTGTCTCAAGTTATACACCTACTAACCAAACATGCTTTAAATGCAAAATCTACAAATAATACCTTAAGGCTGTATCATATATAGACTTATAGCAGCAAAGTTCTATCTACAAAAACACCCCAAAAACCAAAATACTAAAACTATATCATTAATAATGAGTGCAGTAAGGTGAAGCACCTCTAATACCGATTTTTATGAAAAAGAATTATCAGAAGTATATACTCAAAAAAATTATATATATAAAGCGAATAAATCGTTCGACTTAATCTTTGGGTGAAAAAAATTACAAGCCTCTATGTGTATAATTGTTAAAACTTCCCAGTAGATTTCGTATTAAGAAAAAAAAGAAAAAAAATTTCTAGTTTAAATAATTCGACAGGATATAGGTCTACTCTAAAAAAAAATAAATAAATTAATGAAAATGCTTTAAAAAAAAACGAAAATAATGGATATTATAAAAGCTTATTAGAAGGAAAAAAAGTAGAGCCCTCGCAAAGTTTTAAATTTTTCCCCTAGTGAGCTTCTTTTGAAAGAAAATATTGTAGTTGGGCCTCGTGCTAATGTTTTAGGCCATGCCTTTAGTCATGTTGATGATAAGATTGTAATTCTACAGTAGATTTGTGTTTGTGTATATATATATCTAAACAAATGCTGTATCATATGAACTCTGATACGTGATAAGAAGGCGCTGAGAGAAATTGAATACCTTAACCTTAGTAATGATTCAATAAATAAAAGTGTCTTGATGAGGTTTAGACAACTGTTTATGAAGCTGGTGGTAATCTTTTGTCCTAATAGGTTTAGAGCGGTACCGGATTGTTCGTTTTCTAGTATGAATTTGGTTCTCTAAGATTAGTGTTATGTGTTTACAAGTGATATCCACTGGGGTGATTTTATAAATATAATAAAATATGGTGAAATAGGGTGATCACGCAATGTAAGTGAAGAGTTACTTATTATCCACTATATCTTAAAGTAATTATATCTGCATAGCTTAAATCCCACACCACATCGTACGGAGCTTTTAATAACTCAAGTGAGTAGTAGGTATATCATGCTAAATGAACGCGTTGAATTAACTTACTTTATAAGATGAAGCCTCATCCAGTGTATAATAGAGAGAAAGCAATGTGGAGATTGGGAACATACCCAGAGAAACCATGACAGAAATCATCCATCTTACTATCCAGTCCCTTCTTAAATGTGTTGAACTAGTCAATAATATACTTCGACTGAGAGCCTTCCTGTGTGAAAATCGATTCCAATAGTTTTGGAGGGAGATCCAACCCTTATAATATGTCTGGAATAATAATGCTTTACTTAATTTCGTATTATGCGCTCGCTATGGTCACCCTTCCGGTACTCTACTAGTGAAGAAGTTTAGTGGTTTCTTAGTATTTCGAAGTGTAGATATAATATTGGGTAGACTTTGTATCAGTCCCGCGAGCGCTGTATCTGCATGCTGAGTACTTCCAGGCAAATTGTTTTCTATGAGATGCCTAAAAATGCAAGGACACAGGTGTCCTTCTCACAAGCTGGGTAATATTCAACGCGTCCTCAGAACGTACTTGTCTATATTGTATACCATCATGGGCTGCTAGAAAGCTTTAATACGAGTGAGGCGTCTCAAATGATGATAACACACCACGAATATGACCGACGTTTGAGTTTATTTCTTTACCTTCAAATATCAAATTAACTGTATAGTTTTGGCATATTATTTATGAATCTATAAAGCTGTTTTTCCAAACTATTATAATCATAATCAATCCTAGGATAAAACACTCTAAGCAAAATTATCATATGAAATATTGACAAACTATCTTTAATCTTAACGTACGAGATCTTGTCTAAAGGTTCATCAATTTTAGATTGGACCTATATGTCCTATTCTATACTTATTAATTATATTTAAGTAGAGAGAAACTTCTTCAGGTCCCTATAAATTAATAAGTACCTAATGCTATGAATAGTTTCTATCTCTCCTATGATTGACTAGGGTAAGCATCTATTTTTCGTAATTAATTTAGTATTTTTGCCTGAGTTAACCCTTAAATATTTTTAAATATATTATATCTGCTTTCGTGTGTTTTGATATTTATCTCAATTCATCTTCTCTACCTCCATCCACAATTACTTAGTTATCTCTATCGCGAAACTATGCTGTGAATGGTTTGAGTCTTTAATATATCTATCTAATAAATTCATTTAAATCTCCTGATGTTAAAATGAATTCAATTCCCATCAATATGCAGCTAAAACAATAATTCAGTTCTCTTATAACTTTAAATGCCTCAGTTGTGCAGTTATACTAGACAGTGTCGTCGATCGAATGTTTGTAAAATCGGAATAATTTGAAAATTTTACTTAGGATCTTTGTCGCTAGTTAAAGCGTACAATTTGCGATCTAGATTATACACATTCATATTAATATCTTTAGTATTTATTTATGGTCACTAAGTGGCCCTAAATGCCATCATATCTGCTATTACGGTTAAAGCGTTAATGGTAGTCATAATTATTAATATTAAGTGCTTACAAATGTGGCTATATTCTTGTATATAATTACAAATTAAGACCATCTGGCTCAAAAACCAGTATTTAACACACTTTATTTTATATACAGATACTAGTTATAGAAAGGATTACTAATTAATTTTGCATTGAATAAGCCAATCAGAAAAATTAAAATCTATCTCTCCAGTATACTTATACCTATTAGGAAGGCCCAATAAAGTAACTATTTTACTCTATTTAAATTTGATTATTCTTAGTTGTACGCTCTGTCACGTTCATATCAATCAAAAAGAGAAATTTTTTTGTTCTATATTTCCTTCTCCTATTGAGTATTTTTTGACAACTATTATAGGAAAACGATCCACTATTATCAACATCCCGTCACACATCATTAACACACATTTAATTGGGAGCATTTGTAGGAATCCAACACTTAGTGTAAAAAATAATCAATTATTTTTTGAAATATGACAATTAGATGTTTTTATGATAGTTCTATAATATATAAAAATTTTTGAATGTTTTATATTTCAATGCAATTCTTCCATAAAAAAAAATAGATAATTATTATAGATTGAGATGGATGGCTAATATTATTATGAAGACTTATTGTCATTAAATAACTCTAATAAAACTTTTAATTTGTAAGTATATAATATATTTTTATTATTTTTATGTTAGTAATAAATTTTATTTAATAAAAATAATATATATAATATTATTAAATTATATAATATTATAATAAGTATATAATATATATATATATAATATATTAAATATAGGTTGGGGATTAAAAAAAATAACGTTCGTTTTTTTTAAAAAAAAAAACTACTGAACTTTATTTTTTAAAATTAGAAAAACAAACTCAAGCCATAAAATTTTTTTTTTGTTTATGTTTATTATAATTTAACTTATTTATCCCAAGTCGAACAATTTCAAAGTTCTTTTAGTATTTAGGGACCAAATTAATCCGTGAGTAAATATATATATATAATGATGGTATACAATATTATAAAGTAGAGATTTAGTACTATAATAATAGTTTTATTATGCTCTAGTCAAATCTTATATGTATAGATAGTAAATTCTACATGTATCTGATTATATTATTATTATTTATATTAATATATATATTTATATAGAATATTAATATATGTAAATATTTATTACATAATAATTATATATATATTTAATATATATATATATTGTATCAAAATATCTGAATCATAACTTTTTCCAGTGTCATATATCGAGATTAATATATATATATATATATTATAATATTAATTATATTATATAGATAATTAAATATATTATGCTGTGTATTTTTTCAATGCTTGTTAATTTTAAAAAATACAAAAAAAATCGTAATATTCATTTGAAAGGAAAACAAACAAAAAAAGATTCTGAAAAATACCCATAAAAAAACATATGAAAAAATCAATTTATAGGAAACACAACGGGGTTGGAGAGGGGAAATGTGAAATAATAAATAAGTCAAAAAAAATGTAAACAAAAAATATTGTGACATGGTAGAGAAAGATATTGAATGAATTAATGAAAAAAAAAGTTAAATTAAAAAAATATAGAAATGATGTTAAAATTAAATAAATATATATAAATAATTAAATAGATAAAATAATAATAATTTCAACATGAATAATTTTGTGAATTAATATATTAAATAATAAGTTTTCAAGAATTTTTCTTGAAGAAAAAATTAAATATAAGAAGAAGCTGGGGGAGGCCTGATGGCCGAATATATTGAAATAATATGACGGCGAGTACCAGAGCAAAAACCGTGGGGGAGCTCTCGAAAATGTGTGTGTAGAGATTTAACGTGATTTATATAAGACACAAATGGCTCTGGCGGCTCCTCAGAGAAAAAATGCTCTATTTTGCTTCCCATGTTTGCTATTGAAGGAGATCATTCTTGGGCTAGAATTGGAGTGACTGATTTAGCCCATCATCAGTCAAAATAGGTAAACATGAAGCTTCTGTAAGTCAAATAAACAATGAGGCTAATTATTAGCAGTATTAGGAAAAGTAATATAAAGAAAAATATTGATTCTGCTTAACAAACAAGGATTGAATGCCACAAATCAGCAAGTTTTTACTTAAAATAAGATATATTTTTTATAAGAGATTTATCAAAGCATCAAATTTTGTGCAGTGTGTGTTGTGTATGTCGTTGATGTGTTGCCTTAGGGGGTGGCAGTGTGACGAGGAAAGTTTGGATTTCTCTTGGAGTTGGCCTAGGGTTTGTTTAAACGTTGAAGTGTAGGGAATAGCAGTGGTGCGAATTAGATGCCAACTTTTTAAAGATCAACTAAAAATTCTAACGTTTTTCAAAGGAACTTCAATGACTATACAAAATGATTTACTTTCTTGCTCTTGGAAAATATGTAGGATGCACATATTTAAAAGAGATTTACAACTGCTTTTTATAGGATTAATCGCAGATGAACCCCTCCTGATATATCAAAGAATTCAAATTACGTCTCATTTTTCGCTATGGAATATGACCGGGAAGTATAAAAGAAAAGACTTTGGGTTTTAACCAAGCTTCTCACCCAGGGCAGAATCAAAAGTAGCCGATAATTTCTGAATCAATAAATTTTTTAAAATCCATTTTAAAATGTCCAGAAATAAAATTTGATATATATTAATATATATATATATATAATATTAATTATAATATATATATTGAGAAAAATGAATTTTATATATTAGAATTATTATAGGACTCATCTTTCTATGGCATATATTAATGAATATTCTTGCGTAGGGAACCTACAACTTCCTTTTCCCCAAGACTGGTTCGTAAGAGTGTGACGGTGCTAACACAGCATCATAATATATATAATGCGAGTGTAGAAGATAGTAATGGAATAAACTCTTAACCTAAAAGAAAAGCTCCAAAACCTTTAACCCTCAAACCTCACAAATCTGACTTATATTGTATCCATTACACTCCTAAAATAAAAGGATACTCAGTCGCAAAAGTTTCACTGAAAATAAATCTACTACCCTATATACGTTTCACGGTCGACGCACTTACCCCACCTATATAAAATCGTCAGTGCAAGGTTCATCCCTTGACCCAGATGGGCCACAACCATTACCCCCTCAACAAAAACCCCTCCATTTCTCTCTTATTTATGCACCTATTCTCGCCTCTGCCAAACTCACATTTCTCTCCTGTCAGACATTCGTTGACTGACTCTCGAGACCGTGCCCCATACCTTAATTTCTACCTCGATCATCCCAGTCCAGAGTTTCGCGTTTTTCAAACATCACTCGCCACCTATACCATCCTAAGCGTAAAACCACAGTTTTCCGTATCATCATCTCCAATCAACTTTCCACCAGAAGTTGGAAGAAATGACCAACGCATCTCAACATACTTTCATTTATTTCTTCACACCACATATACCCCTGTCTTCACACCACACAATTCATTTTCACTATGAGGCGGATCACGATCTCCTAATTTATTTCAATTCTTCTCACATCACTAGTGCTCATAGCCACCCCTAAAAATTGTCCAACTCTCCTGACCACACAAGTAAAATGAGAACTTGCCTCTTAGAGTCTATACTTTCTTAAGTAATTGTCACAAAACCAAATTTTAATAGTCTTTCCAGCTACAAACGAGATAACACATGGGTAAACAACAGTACCCATGTAAGACGAAAACTAGAGCACTTAAAGACTACAGGTTCCGCTTACCTCCACCAAAAACAAACCCACTATAAATTAACCTGCAACACAGGACATGCGAATATTCCTTGACCAATTCCACAACTTTTCCCCGACTAAACTTCGGCATCATCTGCTTCCAAATTTCATCCAACATCTATACGTTAGTAAAATCCAAATTTAAACTCAGACACTGTTCCGAGGTCTGTCTCTGACCCAATCTAAACTATTAACTTGACACAAAAGAAATGTTTATTAATACTGCGATGGAAAGTACTTGCCCTATATCTTATCTATGTTTAACTTCAAACAACCAAATCCTATTATTATCTCCCATCACCCTTCCAAACTCTCTATGCCAATACCACTCAAACTCTTCAGCATTAATCCGCCAACACAACCAAATCATCCGGCATATAAGTAGGGTAGAGGGCACACTCCACAATCGATCTCCACGATCTCTAACACACCATTTCCTGGTCTATCGCGCGCATCAATCTTTCATACCCCATCCATTATGACAATATTGTAATAAAACTGGCTTTTTTAACATATATCACCAAAAACCAACACAATAATGTTTTGTTTCGATCAAATCAAAAAGGTTTGACACCATTTTGATTTTATCTTCTACACTTTGATCGATTTTTATAGTTTCTGATTGACCTTCAAAAAGTCATAACAATTGATCTTTACCCATAAAGACAATAAATAATAAATATCTACCAACCACCTCCAACCTATCAAACTCTACCTAACTCGAAATACATACCCCTGTCGTTATGCAAATCTATTATAACCATAAAATAACAATCACTTCTTCCTCTCTCCATTGTCTGAATCGATCCTAGTTTAGCAATCTCAATGAATAAAATTTTAGGATCACACATCTAACGGAACCATACTCCTAAATCTGCTACATTTTCATAAGACCAATCAGTCCTTTCAGTCACTCGCCACTCTTAATGAACACCTAAATGGAAGAGAATTGACACCAAAACACGAGGGAGTTGATGTCTAAGTGTATAATCTTCCCTACAACACTCAATAAAACTAAAAGCCTGATATATTCATAGCACACGAAGTAGCGCCATTCCCATCGCCCTACCTCTTAAAAAAATGCTACTCAGCTAACATACAACTCTTCCAACATCCATACGAAATCTTATACCCATCACAAGCTATAAACGCTTATTACACAACTTCAAGGAGTTCCAATCATAGCGCACCATCTTCCTTAAGTTCTTGATCATTCTACCAGAATATCATCTATTACGAGCGTCTGCAGATACCATTCTATCAACATTCTTCACTCTACCCATTCCCCTCTTTCTATAACCTCATACCCCAAAATACCTATCTTCTTAGTACCATCAAACCACACACAAGCATCATCACCTCAATCATTACTGCCAATAATTATACAGATTTTCAAATGCTCTTCCACACTCCACTCCACATTCCATTTCATCATGACCGAAATCCACCATCCATATATTCATCTAATATTCTCTATAGCCCAGTGTCCTCTCTATTTACATGAAATCTAAACGCTTGTCTGCGCGTTTCCAATCCAAAGGCTTTGCGCATCCCTTGTAATCCACCATCATCATCTCTTCTCACACAATATCTGTCATTAGCTTCCGCTTCTTTACTATTT
>JABUQX010020425.1:40000-41587 GCA_015478945.1 Trachelipus rathkii | reverse complement strand
TATATATATAGTAGTATATATATATATATATATATATAGTATATATATATATATATATATATATATATATATATGATCCTCTTCATCATCTGATATTGCCATCCCTAACCCCCTCAATGATTTAACGTCCATCACTCACTTGAACATCTTCATCAACATAAAATCAATTATACTTTTTACTTCGATACCATCTATACCTACCCCAACTCTCTTATACTTTTGAATACTTTTGTGACCGAAGAATGTATTACTTCCACACGCACCTCTCTCCTCACAAAAAACAATTACCTTCCCACCATTCTAATTTTCTCCCACAACCTCAAAGGCACCAGTTATACCATCCTTTTTTTGATCACCTATCCAACCATTCACATCGCCCAGCACAATTAATCTGAGGGAAGTACTCACCTCGTCCAAAACATCATTCAGATTATCCCAGAAAGTCACACTCTCCTCAACATCACCCTCAGAAAGACCATATGGTGCAACCACACTACCTTAACCTCCTCAAACTTAAATTTAACCATTAACATTTTCATACTCACACAAACAAAATCTACCATAGCTCTGTGCCACAGGTCACTCATCAGAATCGCAATTCCTTCTCATTCCTCTCCACCCCATCACACACACATTTCACCCCACGCCACTCATCTTCAGTCATACCAAGCAAATCAAGTTTACCTTTCTAAATACATCCATCACCTCTCTCTCCTTTTCTACTCATCATTTATTCCTCTAACATTGCATGTACTCAGGCGATTCATACAATTTCGCCGGAAAATACAAGGTTGCTTACAAGACACAATGTCCAAGGCATGCATAAGCTTTCCTAAGGTATAAATAAATAGTTATGGGTCCCCAACCCATCTACCAATGTCCAATTAGTCTCCTCCTACAACACTCAGAACATACGCTGTGGAAATTCTTTCTCCATCACACAAAGGTATATATGAAAAAAATATGTCTATACTCTATTATAGTAGTAGTGTTTTATGGTCTGTATGTGATAGGGAGAGTTTACCCCCGTGTAAGAAGAGTGTGAATACGAGCACAAAAGGAACGAACCATTGAGCACTGGAATGTCGTTGGATGTACCCTACACGAACAGTTGCATGACGTAATAGAAATAACAGTCATGTAAACTGTAAGGATGTATTAGGTTTAGTTAGATAATGTATTAAGAAGATAGTTAGCTGTGAATAAGTAAAGTTTCTCTATAATTAATGTGTGTATGTGTGTGTGTGAGTGCTTGTAAATAATAAATAACAAATAACACCTTCAGTAAAAATAATATATATATATATATATATATATATATATATATATATATATATATATATATATATATATATATATATATATATATATATATATATATATATATATATATAAAGAACGAAGGAAAGAAAAACAGTTATCAGCTAGCAAGAAACATATGAAATAACACTATCCTATCATCAACCATTGAAAGCCTTTTTTATGCACCACCACACAGTAAGAAACTAATATCACGGACTTTGTACATATATCTCTTTATCAAATGTATAATCACCCTCCGTAACCTGTGAATGGAAATAATATATC
>JABUQX010020425.1:25000-27500 GCA_015478945.1 Trachelipus rathkii | reverse complement strand
TAGAGGATGTGTGGATCAAATCTTTACATTGAAACAAATGATTGAGAAAATGAGGGAGAAGAAGAATAAAATTGTATTTAGGTTTTATGGATTTGCCACAGGCGTATGATAGTTAATAGGGTTTTGGCAGTTATATTATATATTTGATGTTGCTGGTAGGCTTCTGAATGGAATCAAAAGTATGTATGACGATAGTGAAGCGTGTGTAAGAATAAATGGTGTCACTGGTGATTGGTTTAGATTAATAGCGGAGGAGACAGGATGTGTCAAGTCTCCTTGGTTATTCAATGTATATGGATGGGGTTATGAAAGAACCAGAGGTGGGGATGGCAGAAATGGTGTTAGAATGATGGAGAATGGAGAGGAGTGAATGGTGCCCTACCCATTATATGTGATGATTTGTTCTGTGTGGCGAATCTGAAGAGAGTTTGAGAGAGGATTGGTAGAGACTGGCAGGGTATGTAAAAGGAGGGGTTTGGAGTAACTGTAGATAAGAGTAAGGTTATGAGTGAGGAGGACATCTCTCAGTGTGAAGTTATATGTTAGATGACAGCTGGAGCAAGTGTCTGAGTTTTTAAATATATTTAGGTATGTGTTGGATGAGAAGGGAACGACATGGTGAGTGTAGTAGGAAAGTTGTGAATGGTAGGAAGGTTAAAGGGTGCAATTAAATCGTTGGTGAATGTAAAGGGATCTGAGTCTTGAGTGCGCTAGAGTCTTTTACATGAGGGTATGTTGTTACCTGTGTTATTGTATGGTAGTGAGACTATGGTCCGAAATAAGAGGTTAGATCTAAAGTCTAATGTGTTCAGATGGACAAATCTTTAGGGGCAAGCTAGGTGTGAAAAAGAATTACACAAATGAGGAAATGAAAACGGTGATGAGAGTTGTATGGAAGCAGCGGTAAATGAGAGAAGGAACGAGTATGTTGAGATGGTTTGGTCATGTGGAAAGGATGAATGATAGTCGGTTGGTTAAGCTGGTGGTAGGGAGTGTGTTGGGAACCGACCGGCTGGAGGCGACCGAAGAGAAAGTGGATTGAGTCGTGGTGAACGAACGTCTGAAGGAGAGAAATGCGAGTTTGGCAGAGGCGAGAATAAGGGTGATGATAGGAGAGAATGGCGGTTTTGTATGGGGTATGGTTGTGGCCCACCTGGGCCATGGGACGAACCCTACATTGACGATTTTACCAAGTAGTGAGGGTCCGTCGTGGCCCCATGAAGCTCAGGGTGGATTCTCTGTCTGCGACGAGTTCTCACTAGTTAATGGTAGTCCAGAGGGGGCGGTAAGGCTGGGCTTTCCTTTCGACTTTGTCATATTCTTCTAATGCTTTTTCCGATGCATGACACGCAACCTTACCCCAGTCTTGGGGCAAAGAGGAAGATAAAGAAAGAAGAAAAGATATATATATATATATATATATATATATGTATATATATATATATATATAGTATTATATGTTATATATATATATATATATATATGTTATATATATAACTGTAAATGAAAGTTCTTTTCTCTTATTGTCTGCTGTTCAACGAGGAGAGGAGGAATAATAAATAAAGATTTTCGTAATTACTCATACGTGATAATTTCCATTCCTTCACTGCGTAGACCCAATAGTAAAAAGACTTATAATATAATTTTGAAGGTACAGATTGTCAAATCTAATTTCAATCATCAAAATGCATAAAGCTAAATCAAATTGAAAAATGGGATAAAACAAATACATATTTCAAATCTTGAACAAAAAAATAAACCAGGTTATCACGTACTCACGCTCAATGAGTACGACATTTTTCAAACATAAATCTTTAAAATATAAACACATAAACCTTGAAAATATACACGTGTTAATTGCCCCAACTTGTCACGTAACCTGCTTGATTAAAATGTTGCAAAATAATAGACCAGGATAACTCGAACCCACGAGTTACCAACCCTACAATAATTTAAAAACCGAGGAAGTTTCTTGAATCCATCTTATAGTTCTACCATACCTGTCCGTCCGGCAATTACACTTTGGTTTCAAGAGTCAAATACTACTCTCCTTTTAATCCTGCATTGTGCGTGATCCAAAAACCTTGCAAACAAGTTATATTCATCGTAGTTTCCATAATTCAGCATATCACAAAACTACGTATGCATTCTTAATGTTATTGACAACACAGTTTCATCATGAGGGAGGATGGCTATCTACCTTGCAGTTTAGAGTTAAACCTAGACTGATTGACAGGGTGATCCAAAATACAGCCTCTAATCACACTTAAAATCTTTACGTGCTCGAACTTAGCGTTGCCCCCGCATGAGTCCCCAATCTGGGACTTTTCCTTCGCTTCTTACACCTTGGCAATCCGGTCTCAATATAGTAAATTTGAGTATAACCTCTCTCTCTCGACTCCTCCATATATATATATACAGTTATTATTATTATTATTATTATTATTATAAGATATTTTTTCTCTTATTATTGTGGTTGTTATTGTTATTGTTGTTATAA
>JABUQX010020425.1:0-20000 GCA_015478945.1 Trachelipus rathkii | reverse complement strand
TTTAGTTATATATCTATAATAATATATATAAATTAGGATATAATAAATACTCATATTACTATAGTAATAGTCACTACGTAGAATATACATGATATATATATATCAATAATCTAAAGATAAACAAAGCAACATAACAACACAAATATACAGAGAATAAAACATCGATAACTATAATAATAAAAAAAAAAAATAAATAAATAATAAAAATAATATCGAAAGTATCTTAAATAAGACCATAAAAGATAATAATAAACATAAAATTGATTTATATAGATCACGTACCAAGATTAAAAAAAAATAAAGAAAAAACTTGTATGTAATCATTTCCAATAACTGTCAAATGTTGCCAATAGTTGCCATCTCGTAGCCTTCCTATAAGGTTATTAACATTATTTGAGTGTTTAAAGGCCATTCAAGAATGAAATACATTGTATCATTAGGAGCTTTAGTTTAATATCTCATTATACGTGGCCTTATAATTTAGCGTTCAATGTAAACATGCATATCTAATTACTAGAAATGCATGATATACTATATAATATATGTAACTCTAATATAAAAAGATTAAGCTAAATATTCATGAGTAACTGTACATATATACTATATATACATAATATATATATAACCTATACATATTATACCGAGATATATAATTTATGCTATATATATATAATCTATCTCCTCAGCTAGATAATTAATGCGGCTTAACTACATTTTAAAATATATGTATAGTATTATATATATAACAATAATAATAATATATTAGATCTATCAAATATAGATAATACTCCTATAATTCCGATTATATAATAAAGATATTATATATATATGATAAATATATATATTATACTTCAGCTCACATATGAAAGATAAGCATAGTTTATAAAAGTTAATATATTACAATACTAACTTCCCTTAAATTAGTATATCATATTAATATTATACCTTATCTGTAATATATATTTAGATTCAATATAATTTATTAGTATACTCTGTTCGTGATGATATAATATAATTAAGTATGGTATAATTGTGAGGTAGAGTGAGTGATGTGATGTCCTTATTGTGCGTGCTGTTTCGTGTGTGATTCTTTGGTGTGGCTCAATGCCCGGGGTCCACTTTAACTTCGCTAGAGCTCATGAGGGAATATCCAAATAAAACTAAATCAAAGACCGATATGTTCCGAATTACGAACTTCCGATACACAATGTTTAAAAAGTATGGAAGCAAAATGGAAAATATATATGAGTATAATTAGAGAAAAGGAACTAGGGCTACCAAGAGGTTTGACATATAGAATATAAAGCTATACGGATAAGCATATTCTCAGAAAGTTTGGGTGTCTAGTATTAACATAACTATTCGTAAAAGAGACGGAGGCTGTGTGGAATTAGAAGATGCTAGTGCACTCATCATAGAACTTACTCCTCAAAGGAGCAGTAAAAATGCGAGTTGAAGTTCAGAAGAAGAGCGTCTTAAAATAAAAGATAGTATAAACACAGAAAGATATTGGAAATGGCTTAGTGAAAGCACTGAGATGTTGAACGAAAATCCCTAGACTCAACAATTTCAAAGAAAGACTCTTATAGTGAATTAGTGAAAACTCACCCTCAAGATATTCACCAAATAATCCACAGACGTCGGCACATTTACAAATATAAAGAACAAACAACCGGGGTGGGGGCGCGTGTGAGGGTAGGAGGTATACATTATGTATGGCCTTAGAACCACCTAAGGCATTGTTTAATTTTTTATTGATAAAGATAAAATGAATGTATCAATTTCGGACGAGAGAGCCGATACGATTACTGAAGAAATTCGGTAATTATAAAATTGGAATTCATTTTATAGTTTAATTTTTATTATATAAGTTTAGAAGATTAATATTAATATGATAAATTTTATTTTTTATTTTTTATTGATAAAATTCGTCTTTATTAGGCATAGATTATTATTGTTAGATATTCTTATTCTTTGGCTTAATTACAATTATAGCATAATATATTAGCTCTATAGTAAAATAAAATCTTATACGTATACTACTACTTATAATATAATATAAAAGGGTATAAAATATATATCGTACTATATTCACAGATATGTTATACTATTATATACTGTAAAGTAGTAGTATGAGTATGATGTACGTCTAAATAATATAAGTAGACGTAAATAATATTCGAAGTGTTCGAGTCGTGATGTGTGTGTCACGAGAGTATAGATTGTGCTAAAGAAAATGTGCGTTAAGCGTGATATATGATAGTAACGTCGTATGATAGTGATGAAATGTATAAGTAATGTGTGTATGAGTGTGTGATATGTTGTTGCGTAGTGTTAGATTGCGTGATACTGATAGATCTTATCTTATAACGCAGTGGTTTGATATATTAACTGTATGTGCATAATAAAGAATATGAGTTTCAAGCATTTAATTAAATGAGCTTATATTCACTATTCACTACTTATAGCACGTATTCTGAACTAAAGATATCTATCTTGTGCACACAGCACTGCATTTCCTCATATCCTACTCTACATTCCATGAAACTTAGATAGTCGATAAGACTGCAAAAAGCTGTACATAATTACAATATGATCGGAGGAAATTAGTGCACATGAAGTGCAAGTGACGCAACTTCAATAGAAATCTATAGATTGATATTAGAAATAGTCTAGACTAATGAGTTTTATCGTATATTTTAGACGGAAATAATGAAAATAATCGCTCGAATGTAGTGACTAGATTTCGTGGCTTTGTGTTTAGCCATGATTTGTAAAACAAAGTAGATAAAACCACAAAGAGGTAATAAATTTAAGTATAGCTAAGTGACCTCTTCAAGTATATATGTCGCCTACATAATATCTACATGCGATAAAATAATAACATTATAGTGAGTAGGTGCAAAACTGACGGTATAGCTTATCCTTGACCTTCCTGCTTCCTGTTGGATATTCTCACTCATATATACGTGTTGTTCTGCTGAATTTTAATCTACCTCATACTTTAAAGTGTGCGTCAAGTAGATAGAGAGGTATATTCGGGAAAACAACTGACTGACCAACACAATTTTACTGCATCATTTGACCTTTTTAGCCTGACCCATGTATTTCTTGTTCCTTGATCGTTTTTGTTTGACCATTCACCTTTTGTTTTGTATCTTGACCTTTATTGGGTCCACAAGAAATTTCTCACCAATTCCTGTAGAATGCGCATTTCTACTCCGAGAGTCTTGATTTTTGATGACTCTCTTAACTCGGATACTTTTGCACTGGCCCATGTGGCAGTCCTCTCTAGTTGTACGAAACAACCTACTCTTGGGATCTTCCATGCGGTCTATATATTGTAGAGCTCACTATAGTATTTGTTTCATGCATCTCTAAATTATTATAGTGGCAACCCTCAGATTTATTTTGGCAAAGCACGCTAATCATAGTCTTTGCAAATCCTCCTCTCAAAGATAGAGTGTTGCGTTGTCTAAAGCTGGTATCATAACGCATTACCGTTAGTACGTATTGTCCCAGTCACTATTTAACGATCCCCCTAAATTATGTTATGTCGATCAAAGTCAGGGTCAATATAATTTTATGACTTACCACGTTATTGAAATTTTATTTGATCTTATCATTAGGGGCTTAAGCCCTATTTTTTGATGTCTTAACCTGTTTTTGTCCTTCCCTTTAGCTCAAGCTTGACAGTATCCATGGGTCAATTGACCACGGTTAAATTTTTTGTCCTTCATGGTTCAATTTTGACCCCCCACGGAAATTTATTGTCCTTCCTTTATTGGCTTAGCCTTTTTTGATGTTCTTTACCTTAGTTTGCACCATTGATATTAAGCTGCTGACCTCTAGCAAAGAGTATACCAGTGAGGTATCATTTTGCGCTCACTCCTATCTTCTTTACATCGTGCACCAACACGTAACATGATTTCAGTTCCTAAGCTTGTAACGACTATGTATGGATCTTAATTTCTACTTTGAACACCTACCACACACAACACACACTCGTGCTACAATACTCAGAAATCACAGTTTCTGATCACGTTCAAATCCTACCACAACAACTTATGCTCTTAAACAACTGAAAGAAAGTATAACCTACAATGCTTACAAGCTGTCAATCAGTCCAGAAGCTCTTATCTTATACTCCAGACTGCTTTGAGCTGGTGACAGCCACACTTACACAGATTTACTTCACTCATGCATCACCACACACAGATTTACTTGTACACACACAGATTTACTTACACTTATACACACATTCACTATGAGACCTCATACACATTCAAAAATATCGATATACATTTACACAATAGTACACTTACATTTACACTTTAGTAGCACACGCTACAAACACACTAACACAACCACCTTTGGTCTTCCATGCTCAAGTTTTATATGACATCGGATTTATGATCACTGAGCTTTGAATGACGGCATCTCTTTAGTCGGTTGAATCTATTTGATGGTTGCTATTATATGAACACATGTAAGCTCTTCGTTCTCAAATCACCGAATAATAGTATCTAGTGATGTTCTAGTCGTGTTCTATGATGTCTTCCTATGAGTGCCTGGATTATAGTGCCAGTGAGGAGTGCAAAGTACTGCCAGAATGAGGCCAATGTGAGATTTGCCAGTGATGCCAATGAGTCCAAGCTCAGTGACACATAGTGCCAAGTGAGTGCCTACATAGACTCAATCTGTCAGCTGTTCACTTTTTTCAAGCCATCTCTCTGAGCCTCCACTTTAGCCCCGAAATAGCGTCCTAATATGCTGTATCTACCCATTAGTTATAGTATGTAGATTCGAATTGGCCTTAGTCATATTACAAGTTGCTAGATGCTTCTACTAATGAAGTTCCGGAGATCTTTTTCTAAAACTTTATAGCTGATCAGATTATTATATCTACAAATCAAACAATCGACGAGATAGACGCAAACTGTTTCCGAGATACTGAGTCCGCTAGTCCGCAGGTGATTACATCGTCGCGAAAGGCCACGCCCGCCCGTGCTCCGAGACAGGCAATGATTCCCTACGCGCGTTCGTGCCGCAGCGGCAAATATTTCGCAAAACGCCGCCACGTGTCGTACTTCAGACGACAAAATAATATCCAGCTCCCACAAAAATAATAATAGATTTTTACATGTAACAAACCCTTATTTCAAAGAATTTCTTTTCAGATATACTATGAGTCATTCATTTTTACTCCAATTGAGTATTTTTATTTAAAAAGAATCAATATACCTATATATCATACTTCATAAAAGCAGTTGAATTCACAAGTAAATAATAGAGTGTTATTACAACACCTAGGGTATTCTAGCTACTACTTGTTGTGTTTTTACTAGCATTTTTATGCTTTTAAATATGATGAATTGTTATAATCGCTTTGAACTTATCCTGCTTTATTCACTGCTTAACTTTCTTGCTCTTTACTTTTTCATACCTTTGTGCTATTCTACTGTTTACACTTTTGACTAGTACCTGCATTAAGAATTCCTACTGTTGTATAGTCTGCTTTATACTGCATATAATTTTATGTAACATTACTATACCTTAAACAGTAAATAGCAGTGTAAAAATCAACTAATAGAAGTTTACGTAAATGATTATATGCTCGTGTCTATTTACTGCTTCTGATTTAACTCACTGTAGTTTAACTATCTTTAACTCGTCTGTCTTTACTGCTTTAACTCTTCTGGTGATTTTTATATGTCGCTATTAGAATTCTCTGCTTTATCGCTTACAAGCGACCTTTCAGCGTTATCTACAACGTGCCTCTTTGACCATGTTTTTAAATAACAGTTATGTGTAGAATATAACATTATATTCTTTCATATATTGTTTTTATCTTTTAGTATTACTATACTTTTGCTATTTTTGTAATACTTATTATCTTAATACTTTTATATAATTATCTTCTATTATTTATTCTCTACCTTCGCTCATGTAAGAATAAAAACATCAGTCTAGAAGTTTTCTGTTGAGCATCCTTTATAATAAAAACTACATTTGATATATGACTTTGATGAATAACAAGCTCAGCTAAGAACTATTGTTTATGTTTGAATTATTAAAGAAAAACCTTTTTATTAATATCGAAGTTTTAGTGAATGAAAGAGGAAATAAAGTCGTGTGTAACTTAAATACGCATTTCGAAAATTTTTCGCATTTCTATATTAACGCGAGATTCGCTATTAACTCAAAATATAACATAAAAATCTCAGTATGTAACTATAATAATCATTGAGTATGGAGAATGGACATACACACAATATGTTTTTCTTATTATAATACATTCCTCTCACATATCTTCTCAGATTCAAATTGATTCTCCGTTTATAGATGCATAAATACGTGCCTAGTCATCGTCAACATAATATTTACAAGTTATATATAAACATATGACATATTCATTATTTAAACAAAGATAGCGTACAAATAATATGTAATATGATAGATAAATAATATTAATCATATAGTACTCACACCATAAATTTATGAAAATAATTAAAGAATTGAACAGTGAGCGTGTTAAAAACATATGTTCATTACCTGATCTACTAACCGTTTTACACAGCTCTACTATATAATTTACTATATTTATTTAAAATTATTAATGGGTGTTTAGTGATGGATACTTAGTTATTTTTATATCTCAATAATAGTTATAAAAGTTGTTAGGCTGAGTGTGTGTCAAAGTAATAGTCATTTATGGTTGACAGGCTACCGTTTTTTGCTCTATAAACGAGATCAATGTTCCATGTAGAGGTGATCTGTGACGAGTGGGCTGTATTGATAATGAAGACATGTATCCTATCTACCAATTACAGAGTTATATTTTAAGTTTAAAAATAAAGTGCACGACCAACCACTTCCTAAAAAAGGCGAGTTTCATTTTAAACACCGATATTATTATCCTCTTCATTCATCTTTAATAATTCAAAAGCACTTTACGTACTTGTCAATGTCAATGAGTTGAGGATGCTCAAGATAGACCACCTACCGTTATGGGTGTTTGTAGACTTGATCCAAAAGAGAGACTTAGGCCTAAGGACCCTTTTCTCAAATGTTTAAATGATAGGCGTTACAAGCTGAAAAGGTCAGCTGTGAGATACATAGGCATATAAATTATATTCTTTTTGCGTATCTTCAGATTTAAGCTAGTCCACATATCATTACTATGACCAGTCATTCGCTACTTAAGTCCGTAAAAAGGACGACGTACAGCAGAGACTACGTCTCGTTGTATAACTTTCATAATTCACGATCCGTGAGGAAGTCCTCTCACATGTTCAAAAACTGATACCTCTGAGCGAACGGTGTGAATCATTTATAGAGAGGTGAACTTTTTATAATAATTCCCAGCAGTACGCGTATCGCTTCCACACATCCCATTATTACTTTTTCTTGTTGTAAATTTCCAGTTCACAATGTTAGGATATCTTCATACTCCAGTAATCCTCTGAGGAGGGAACATTAAATCATCTTTGGTTTCAACCTCTCTTAATAGCCGGTACTTCGCTGCTCAGCTTTTCAACAGCGAAATTTTCAATTTCAAAGACGGCTGTGGTCGATAATTCACCTTTTCTGACTAGACGACTAAGCTCCAGCAGGTTGAACAACAGGACTCTGGCATACACTGTCAGCAGTCAGGCTTTACTTCTTTATTCTTGAGCAAATTGTCAGGATCTGAACGCTGATGAAATGATTCTAGTACGTACACGATGCTAGAATGAGCTTTTCTTGAGAGAAGATTATCGCCACTTTAATCGACCGCCTTAAAATCATTAAGTGATCTCATTTATGACCTTTAGCTGCTCTTATCCTAATGTCGCCAAGCTCATCTTGCAACACTATAAAACCACATGACTTGCAGATCCTGAGACTGCTATTAGCGTCTCGTCACTGAAATAACTTAACCCAAATGCTCTATATCTAGCCTTCCTATAAGGACTTAATTACGCCACTGCAGCCCCTAGTTGAAGTTCCGTTAAATATACATCTCAACCTGGCGTGAACATGTATACCCACGGAAAACTTTCGACTTCTTTAGACTAATCATGTCATCCACCCGAAGGACAGACTCTTACCATCCAGGTTTTGTCGAACTTTCATATTTTACATAATACAAAACACATTAGAGGCGGGTCAGTAATTGAATCTCAGAAGATACCCTGGAATATTCTGAAACCTCTAGAGGAACCATCCTGTAATTCGGTACATTCAATTGCAGAGGAGTCCATACTGATAAGGTGGACAATTCGACTAACGACTAACTCTGGTGTAAGATCACTGGAGAAAGACTTTCCAACTTCACCTCTATACAACAATCAGACCATAGAAGGATGAAGGAACATGCATCTTAGCCCAATGATGTTGAGTTCTAATCGAATATAATGCAGATTTTCATGAAAAACATTACTTATATACTTATATACACACCTCGTATAAAAGTTATTCAGTTAGTAATTATATAGCAAATATCCATCAATACATTTTTTCTTTAGAGTTTTTTCCGCTTAGTCTTTTCTTTATGACAATCTTCTTGTTCCCTCGACCTTGACCTGACATTTTACGTCTTATTTTACGCTAAACATCATCCAACATCTCAGCTAAAATCGGCGATACGCCTTTTGTGCTGTCTGAGGATTATTTCCCTTCGAGCATACTCTTGGAATAGATATGCATCACCTGCTCTTATAGCTTTTATTACCTATATTAATTCCACCTCTCTGAGTAGAGGCCTTTGCACTTCTTCCATAGCTTGGCAAAAAATCCACCAATTCCATACCCCCTCTGCATTTTTGATCCTCGAATCCCTTTTCTTCGTCCCCCCCCCCTTATTACAGGAGTGTTTTCTTATTTACTATCTTTTACACTTGAGAGTATGTTAATGAATGAAAATATATCTGACGACACCTCTATATATTCCATTATGCGTAATTACTGATCTGTGTCTTTCTAATATGAACTTGACATACACAATGCACCGTATGTAAAGGGAAAAGGATTTCCTTCTACATCTTTTATATGCACGCGCACAGACGTCAAAATTATGATCTATTCAAGGTATCATAATGAAATTAGGAGAATTGTATATAACTTTACTCTTCTTTGGGAAAATATAACTACTCTTATAAAGGAATGCTTTAGTAAATTACTACATTATGATCAATTATATTGTAATACATAAGCCATACCTGATGGATTGGAGGCATTCTCGGATGGGGTACATTATAATGAGTACGCGATCTGCTTTCATCTTTTTGTTCATGTGAAGTCTCGATTATTCTCACAGATAGTATAACCCTCTTCAACATAGTAAGGATATCATGAAGTATATCCAACTCAGCATCACATTTACGGACATGTTTACGCTGCCATTGTGATCGTTCGAGAAAAAACATGTCCCGGCCTCGTATTTACATTTACTTTTGAACTTAAAGATATTATTAACTTTTTCTTCATAGGTACGCATTTCAGTTTTGTATACCCAGATCCATACACATAATACTCATATCAAAAAATAGCAGGCATCGATTTAAAATATGACCTCCGCAGTAAATTCTTCAAAGAAGTATATCTTTTGTAGCAAATGTTGTCGTATTCAATCTTTTTGGCAATTGTAGTCCTTTTCAGATAACGAGTATCTTCCACTTGTAATATAGTTTCAACACATTCAACACTTCTGTACACCACCATCCAGAATAGATTGTGAGGTAGGTAAATTTTCTATGTCCGTATTTAATATCATTTCACATAATCCTACTTCGTATGCTTCTCTTTCAAGTTGTATAGGATTCATTAGCACAGTTGTAAAATCCGAGAGTTTATTAATCAGGATGTAAATCCAAGGAGGCTGAAGAAGGCAGAGTTATATAAAGGTGATCTACACTCTCCATGATTATAATGACAACTGATTAATGATTCTTAACTTCACTTGCTTTTATATAAGTATTTAGAACTTGGCAGAGTATCCCCTCCATTTCCCAAGTAACTGCTTATTTTTTCTTTTACCTCTCGTAGCTAATATTTTTTCAATTTTATATTCATGAGTTACAGGATTGAACCTTACTTTTTGTATTTCCTGTTTATAAATCCGCCTTTTATTTTTTTCACCATTTAACATCTTCCAGATAATATACACTTTAAAACTTATCACGGACTGAATAGTCGGTATATTGTGAACCTTAAAAACTTCCGTAGTCCAATCCGGATCATATCCTTTTTCTTAAACTTTCTTCTGTTCGAGAAACTCTTACATAATCGTTTACCTTTATTTCCGAATTATCTTTTATTTTGCTTTCTTTTTCATACAGATGTGGCGATGTATGAACTCTAGTTTTTGACATTTCTAAGGGAGTTGACTTATAGTTCAATGGTAAGACCTGTTATAAGAATAAGCAAGGATCGTCCAGTATATCAGTATATTTAAAAGTATTCATTTTAGTATACCTATGCATGCTTTCTTTAATAGTACGTTGGACTCTTTCAACTATAGTCGCTTTGTTTACGGAAAATGTATTGTTATAGCTTATATACCATACTCCCAGAGCAGCTCCTGAAACTCTCGCCCCTTGAATTCATTCTTGAAAATTGTCAAAAATGATTTAGGTGGTTCTTCCGCTCGAATACCATCATATAAATTTCAAAGTACGCAATCGCAACGTAGGCTGAATACTTATTTATCTTTAAAAAATATTGGCTTCAACCAAGTATCTAGAAGTATACGTCAATTGTAAACAAAAGTTATATTGAAAACACTTTCATTGTAGAGCTGTATTTAATCATTCGATAAATCTAACTGCCATATGCACGCTATCGAGCTGCGGAGATATGTTTTCGTGTAGGAATATTTTCCTTTACAGTTTATGTACGGAAGTAAAATGCCTCTTCACCATCTTAAATATGCTTTTAACTCTTTTTTCTCAATATTAGGATACTTAAAGCAAACCTAGTGAAACCTCCAAAACTATTTGGCTCCCTCAGATTGAAGTAATACTCTATCAACTACCTCCTCGCTCCATTGTCTACGTGACACACGTGTAAGCGTTACTATATATATATATTTGCAACAAAAATGTGATATTAGGTCCACAAGAAAAGAAAGAGAAAAAGATTTTAAAATAACATTTATTTATACACAAACATTACAGCTAATAAAATATATAATAAATGCATAATTACGACTTTAATCCAACTCCATAGCCTTATTATAAAGGTGTTTTTTTAACGTCCTCTCAGGACTAACACGTTTAAATTATCTGATGCCTAAAGAAGTGGCCTGATGGGACTTGAATTCAGGTCTTGGCCTAACGGATATTATCTAAGTCTGCCTAATCGCTTGATATTTAGATTAAACTTCTTGGGAAAATTAATAAGTCTGAAGTTCTTGTTTGATATCATTCCATCCTTTTACAGGGCCTTTCTACCAAGTTACGTGAGAGATCAGCTATCAAATCAACAATATTTGATCCTTTAACTTTTTCATCATCAATTACGATCTGCCCTGCTTCATTCAAAGTTAATTGGTCTTTTAAAATATTATATAAAGCTATTCCTGATTTACGCACTCTAATAGGGAAGCTCTCCTCTAGGATATTTTTAAATTTATCTTCATTTTTCACTTACAAGTTTTACGTTCATTAGGATATCTAAATTATCGGTTAGCGGATACGTAGATGGATGTAGCGTGAAGTTTCTTTAAATCTATCAATTTTTGTATGGCATCTTGATATAAGATGCTTTTCTCATGGATGTTAATGTCTGAAATTTAATATTCTGGTACCTCTTCTCGTAATTGTTTATCTTTTCAACTTTAGGATCATATAAGCTTGAGTAGAGGAGGCTGAAAGCATGAATCCTTTCAAATTAAGATCTGTTGGTGGCAGTGTTGTTGCTGGAGATGTGAAAAGAGGTTTAATGCATTGTTGTGGCCAATATCTGGCGTTATTTGGGGGTTGTGAATGATGAAACTGTGATTGTGGATTTTGCGCAAGGTGGCGGCAATAGACTGGCCATATTGAGGTTGTAAATGATGAATCTGAAGAACTGAATTCTGTACAGATGGTGTGTATATATTATACTTCATTTTCTCATCTCAGTTATATGGAGTACGACAACCTCTCATTATGGACAACCACTTAATATCAGTGAGCTATAACGGAGAATGAGTTAATGGTAGGAATAACCCCTCTCCTCTCTAGTAGTAACTTCTATCTTGATTTTTTCAGATTTTTTATGTGAGGGAGAGTTTTTTAATGATGTTTCCATAACGACCGTAGCTTTACCTTCTGAGGCGTGTTTAAAGGAACATTCTCCTTTTATAAGATTTAAACAGACTTCACATCACACTGGATGAATTTCTCATCCGCACTAATTAGTTTACGTTTTTCAGAAGGGTTCAGGTTTTTAAGTTTTTTTATAAGAGGTAAATTCTTTGCTACTAGAGTACTCAATTATTCAGGTATGTATACAGTTTCTATCTCATAGGGAAGAATGTTGTACGGAGCAAACTCTTGCTGTTATTTGGGGTGAGTTCCACACAATCAAATAAACCGGTGGGGATCGAAGTAAACCTCTTTATATACTGTTAAGAAAAACTCATTTCCTTTGAAGGGAAAATTGAGTTGCCAAATACATTAATTTGACTCATGTCTCATCTGCTGGCCAAACAACAGAAATACTGTGTGTTTAAAAAAACACTTCGCATATGCTTGCATTGATGAAAAATATTCTGTGTTATGAAAAAACACCGAGATATTTAGATGGTGAAGATAAACTGTGAACGCTTCTGCTATTTCCAAATTCAATTGTGCATAGTAAAATCATCTAATACAATAATTTTGTCCATGTATATTGTCCAGGATCTAATATCGTATATGCCTTCATGAAATTGAATCACATCTATTATATTCTTTAAAATTTTTCCTGATAAAACATTATATAACACCATATTATTCATTCAGAGGGTTGCTCAAAAATCTCCATTTCTTTTAAATATTTAATAATAGAAGGTTTTACCACAGCCTGAGCGGCCCAGCTACAAGACATGTAGCCGGATTTCGGAACGTAAATTTCTTCCACATCCATTAACCGTTCAATAGATAATGAAATAATGAAGTATTAATTAAATTGTTAAAGCAGTAAAATATATGTTTTTAATAAAATCTTCGTACAATTTTATTAAAAATAAAATGTTGATATAACAGAAAAATTCTGTGTGTTTTTATTCTTACATCAAAAATTAAAAATAAAAAAAGAAATAATAAAAAATAATAATAAATAAAAAGTATTAAAACAAAAATTAAAAAGTATTAAAACAAAAATAAAAAATAGAAATAAAAACTAATGTTAATAAATATATGACGTTTATAAAAACAGTAAAGCAGTGAGTTAAAACAGTTAAAGCAGAGAGTTAAAGCAGTAATTCTTGAGAGAAGTTAAAGCAGTAAAGCAGAGAGTAAAGCAGTAAAACAGTGAGTTAAATCAGTTAAAGCAAGGTTAAAAACAAAAGGCACCATACTAAATCCCTTAGGTAACCCTCTATGATTTTACTGATTTACTGTTTTAACTTTCTGTATAATGTTAATAAAGATATGAGTTAAAGCAGTAAAACATATGAGTTTAAAGCAGTTAAAGCGGAAAGTTTAAAACAGAAAGCAGAAAGTTAAACAGTAAAGCAGAAAAGTTAAAGCAGTATAAAGCCAGAAAGTATAAGCAGTAACAACATCGAGTACAGCCAGTAAAGCCAGTAAAAAAAAAGCATACTAAATCCTAGGTGTTAGGTAATAACACCTCTATTGATTTACTGATTTATGCTTTAAGTATGTAAAGTATATGTTTTTTAATAAAATTTCGTACACATTGCATAGAATGAATGATCATAGTATATTTGAAAAGAAAATCTTTGAATAGTTTACAATTGATATCATATTTTTTGTTAGCCGGTAATATTGCGTCTGCGGACGCACCGTGGCGCGGTTACTCGAAAATATTGCGCCTTGCGGGCGCACGCAGGCGGGCGAGGGAATATTGCGCCTGCGGCGCACCGCGGCGGGCGTTTCGCCGACGGTGTTCACTGCGGACGCGGACTCAGGATCGGAAACGTTTGCGTCACTGTCTCAATTGTGTAACTCTTTATAAATATATATTCTGTCATGCTATAAGTGTTAGAAAAAGGACTGAACGCATAGTAGGAAGATACTAGCAATTGTTAATATACACCAAATCGAATCCTCATACCTTATAACCTAGGAGTAGATACCATATTAGGGCTATTCTAGGCTCAGGGGAGGCTAGAAAAGCCTTGAAAAAAGTGGCACTCAGATTGCACTTGTGGCACTCACTTGGCACTATGTGGCACTCACTGGCACTCATTGGCACTCACTGGCACTCATTGGCACTATTTAGGCACTCACTTGGCATCACCTGGCACTCACCAGGGCACTCATAAGAATTACTCATAGAACACTAATAGAACATCCTAGATACTTCCTTACGGATGATTGGCGACCCACCAAAGCTGTACATCAAATAGGCACCATCAAAGATGAACGCGCTAAGATGATCGTCATCAAAGATGATCATCAATAATGCGAGGCATTAAAAATTGGACCATGAAGACCAAAGGGGTAGTTTTTTTCGTTACGTGTGATAAGTTTTGTTTAAAAAAAATGTTAAGTGTCTATGTGTAAATATAAGTGTCATAGTGAATGGGTGTATAAATGTCATAGTGAATGTGTATTGTGTGTATAAGTGTTAAGTAAAATCTGTGTGTGAGTAAATCGTGTGTTGGTAAGGTAAATCTGTGTGTGGATGTAAGTAAATCTGTGTGTGTTTTGTAAGTAAATCTGTGTGATTGTAAGTAAATCGGTGTGTGAGTGTAAGTAAATCCGTGTGTTGTTGCTGCTGTGTGTGTGTGTGTCGTGTGTGAGGTGTTCAAGTTAGGCTAGATCCATACATACGTTCAAGCTAGGAACGAAATATGTGACGGGTGGGCCCACGAGTGGAGTAAAAAATTAGCGTGCCAAAAATGACCATGGCTATATGCAAGGTCGAAGGCCTAAATATCATTCAAACAAGGTTAGACATCAAAAAAGGGCTAAGCCCCTAAAGGAGACAATAAATACCGGGGCAAAATTGACACATGGTATCTGTCAAGCTTTGGAGCAAAGGGAAGGACAAAAAAGGTTAAAATCAAAAAAAAGGCTAAGCCCCTAAATGAAGATCCAAAAATTACCGTGGCAAAAATTGACCCATGGTTCGAAAAAAATTAGGGGACGTAAAATAGAGGGGCAATTTACGATACAACGGTTGCTGACGCACCGTTTGGCGCAACCCTTCTTCTAAGGGTTGCAAAAATTAGGGTTGCCAAAAAATTAGGGTTGCCAAAAAATTAGGGTTGCCAAAAAATACCGTGGGCCAAAAATGACCCATGGAAGACCAAAGGGTTGGTCGAAAAAAGGTCAAGGCCCAAAAAGGTAAAGGCACAAAAAGGTCAAGGGCAGGTAAAAATTGGGCCCAAAAAAGGTCAAGGCCCAAAAAAAGTGAAGGTCAAAAAAGGTCAAGGCCCAAAAAGGTCAAGGCCAAAAAGGTCAAGGTCAGGTAAAATCGCGTTGGTCAAGGTCAGTTTTTTCCTCCCAATATTACCCTCCTATACTTGCGTCTGTGCTCATCTGTGTAATTTGCGCTAGAGGGTGGACTTTTGAGCGTACTACACTCCCTCCTTGGATAGGGCTCTCCCCGTGAGTGGTGGTGACAACTGTAAGAAAAAAAGTATAAACTATCACTTGCCACAAAGGAGATAGTACAAATTTAAATATGCAAGAAATATATATGACTAAAAAGAAATATTTTTCGAATAACATTAGTGAGAAACATTGTGACTATTAAAACTTGTAAGTGGCTGCAGATTATCTTAAACCTTAAACTTATACCATTAAACCTTTAAACCTTAAACCTCTAATGATTCTAAAATCAACCAAAAAAAACTTGTAAAGAAAAAAGAATACACAGAATACTAAGATACAAAGTTCAGAATTTGGAATAACAATAAAATATTTTTTGTATAAATGAATCTTGGCAATTATTATGAATGCTCAAAAAGATATATTGGGTCTAATTGTCTCAAAATTTCAAAGAGAAATTCTACCAGTTTTTAATAAACCTTATTCAGAACAAAATTTTAATCCAAGAACCAGTTTTCTTCACTTCATTATTAATGTAAAGTCAAAAAAAAAAAATTCTTTAATTGCTCATGCCAATTATTTTGTCTTTGCACCACACGGACACACTTTTGCATGCGCGAGCGCAACACACGCAACCCACCACACACACACACACAACCCAACACCACCACACCACACACACACCACAACCCACACACACACACACACAACACACACAACTTTTCATGCGCGGGCGCACACACCATACACTCATTATATATATATATATATTATAAATATATATTTATATTAATATATATATATATATATATATATATATATATATATATATATATATAATATATATTATCATATATTATAAATTTAATATATATATCTTTATAATATATATATAATATATATTATATTATATATAATAATATATATATATATATATATATATAAATATATATATATATATATATATATATATATATATATATATTAATAATAATATATATATATAATTATATCATATATATATATATATATCATATATAATATATATCACTGAGAAGCAGCATTATTCCTCTTGCAAAACAAATCTTAACTAATTTTCTTTTTCTTTAAAAAAAAAAAAAAGTGAATGCAAGTTCAAATTAGGTTTCTTTTTTGTTTTCAAGTCTTCATGTACTCTCTCTCTCTCTCTCTCCTCTCTCTCTTCTATCTCTCTCTCTCTCCTCTCTCTTCTCTCTTCTACGAAAATATACGTGTTAATATTATTTAAAACAATAATAAAAAGGCATCCTTAACAAACGGAAATTTCTTTTTGTTTTATCAAATGTTTCTACGAGGATTCTTATCTTAACATGTAACTTCGTGCAGATGCATACTTACTTCACTAACATGACCGCTACATTGCTAATCATGTTCGTGTGTATATAATATATATATATATATTACTATAATATATATATATATATAATATAATATATATATATATATTATATATATATATATATATAATATATATATATATTATTATATATATATATATTATAATATATATATATAATATATATATAAATGTCTCCTCTGATGGGTAAACTCTACCAGAATTGATAAATAATCAAGAGGATAACTCAATTAAAGGCCGACATGTTGCTATAGGATGTGTTCCAGATCCTCTAGTTAATTCCTCTTCCCCCGGCAGTAGGAGAAATAATGTGATCTTTCCAATAATATTAAAAAAAAAGAAAAAAAAAGAAACACACAACTATGTATCATCTTTCGAAGATGATATATAATTTATTTCACTGCATTGTTAAGAACACGCATCTGGCACCATGAGCGTTTGTTCGAAGATGATATACTTGTGTGGAAGATGATATCGAGTAGAAAGATAGAAGAATTGAGTTTTTGAGGGATTGAAAACAACTTTGTTTTCTCTGCCCTAATTAGGAATACGAGAGACATCAGAGGTCATGCTCCCCCCATCGATTAATTTCCTTTGTGTTAGATGTCTTTTGAACTGAAAGAAGCAATGGATGGTAAAGTCGTATAGATATATGGTATACTGCACGTAATAGAGTACATCATAGGATACGATATAAAGTGACAGATAAAGTGAACAGAATAAAAAAAGAGTATTTATAAATTACAAAGTAATGTCTTTTGTTATAATTGATGGTCGACTAGAGAATATATAAACCATTATGATACCCAGAATATAAAATCTCAATTACTTTATTTGTTCAAAAACGACTGGGGAAGAGTGAAATCATACAGAGATGTGATTTTTAATGCAGAAAATATAAAGTTAGAGGCAGCAAAAATTAGCTAATTTCTATCACGAAGTCTGTGGATATGTATACGATAAATACATAATTTTCAATAATGATGTTGCTATACTTCAAATCACGTTCGAAACAAGCTTCATGGTATATAGGCGAAAATACTCCGAAAGTTGAAATGCAAAAACTAAAATAATATATTATTAAAATAGAAACGTTAAAAGTTCATCCTCTCAGAGAGAACATCAAAAGAATAGTTTTCCGAAATCTCTTTATTTCACAAATTATAAGAAGATTTTATTTATTGAGAGAGAAAGAAGATAAAGAAAAGATAACCATCTATCCTTAAGGGGAGAGATCATATTGGTCATTTAAGATAAATATACAAAATTTAGAATGATTCCAAACCGTTCTGTTAAAGATGGATTCAATACTTTAAGGAGAGGAGAAAGAAATGAGATTATTGATAAGTGAGGAAAGATCAATGGTTCTAATGCTTACCTATCTGTCCCTCCTCGCCCCCTCCATAGAAATCTCCTGATAGAGCAGGGTATATTCTTATGAACGTACCTTTTTCTCATACACATTATTACATTATTTTAAAATAAAATATTATTAGAGGGTGTGATTTTGAGTCCATATGTATAGGTTATGGTATTTGGTGATAAGGTGACGCAGTGATCAAGATGTAACGAACGAAAGTGATAAACTTAAAACTGAATTAATCATAAAGCACTCTTAGTATGTAGTGTATCAAAGTAGGCTATATAGAGCTCAACTACACTTCAATTGAATAGTAGAGTGCTCATAGATAAAAGTGAAGAACCTCAAATGTGAAAACTAAAGGTGCACAGATGATATATGTATTCAGTGAGTATTTACTTAATAAGAGCGTGGACAGCCTCTCGATTACTGTGTTAGTTCAATGAATATTAATGCTTTTACTGTCCCTTCATTATATTTAATTACTAAATGTAATTTAATTTAACATTGTTAAAGACACTTTTTTAATGAAAATTAAATTTAAAAAGGAAAGTGACTATAATTATATCGTCCGACACGCTGAGACCATCTTTCAGGTATAAGGTAATGGATTTTTATCTTCATTTATCTAAAAGTTCAAGTGATGTTGTTAATCAGTGTAGTGTTCATTTATGACTATATTCTATTCGTATATACATATTATGGTGTAAATTATATATATATTGAGAAATTAATTTTTATAGTAATAATTATATAATATAGATTATCATATTATGAGTTTTATTAGTAATTCATAATATCATTATTTATTCTTGTTTGCTTGTATTTATTAACTATCTATACCTAGGTATAGTAATATATCTATATTTATATACTAAGTTATTGATTTAACTATTATAAAATAGCAAAAGGATTCCGAATGATTTTAGTGACGCATGTTCTTGATGATATTTCTAGATCATCTTTATACTGTTGAATTAATATTTTTGATATATAGAGTGTATGTTACACTATTATGTTAACCACCTGCATGGGTAAGATTTCATCTAGAATATTGCTTCGTATAACGCTCTGAATAATAACCTAAATGCTATTTTAATTTTTGCAACACGATCATCACAATGTGTATGATATCTGATTTTTCCTCTTAATGCTATTAACCCAATTAAATTATTATATAATAGTATTTTTTTTAGCAAGTATTGCAGTGATAGTAATATAATTTGAATATTATACACTTATTGGGATGATTTTATCTTTTTCAGTTTTGAGGTGAGTTATAGTAAGAATGTTTTTAAAGTATATTTTATTATTATAATGGAATTTATTTTATTTAATTTTATTAGTAATTTTATTTGTTTTTATTAACAGAAATTAACAATGGTTAATTAGTAGTAAATTGTTATAAATATAAGGTATGGTAGTTGGTATATTTATATTCGTAGTGAGATAAAAGGTCTATATATATACTCTCTTATTTTAGTACTTTGTTTTAAACATTGCCTATTTTAGATATGATGTAAAATAGAGCGTTCAGTAGATAGTAAAGTAT